>QJNY01000722.1:0-31792 GCA_004155945.1 Monosporascus sp. mg162
CCCCCCCCCCCCCCCCCCCCCCCCCCCCCCCCCCCCCCCCCCCCCCCCCCCCCCCCCCCCCCCCCCCCCCCCCCCCCGGGGTCGCAAAAGGGTTAAGACGAAGGAACAGAAGTATGGCGTTTGCAGCAAGCCCGGACATAATACGCGTACTTGTGAAGAAGTTGTAGATACACTTAGCCAAGAAGAATCCGATTGATTTGAATTAATGCGATATGTTGTTATTAAGTTATTTGAGTTTGTTATTGCGGAGTGCCAAAAAGCGGCTCGCTCATATATGTGGCTCGCTTATATGTATGGGACGTTACTTACATTTAATAATAATAAATATAAATCTAAGAAATTAATTTTTATTACAAGCTGGTAATATTTAAATTATAAAAAATAATAATATATATATACTAATCTTAACTTAAACCACTCGAACCGGCTCGATTCTTTTTTTGGTAATCGAGCTCCTTCGAATCCATTAAGCCGTTCTTTTAGCTCGACTGGCTCGAAATACTAACGCCAATTAAACGCTACGAGCCCATCGAGCCAATCACGTAACCTTGGAATCCATATCGGAGATGCGTCCCACAACCTCCGACCGTCTATCAATCGAGCCAAGGCCTTTAGCCATAACACTTCGTTAACGCTAACTTATTTTACGAAATATATATAAAAACGCCCTTAAAATACCCGTAACGTAGCAAAATCATTTTAATTAAAAAGGCCTTATATAACTCAAGGGAATCATTTTTGCTATAGCAAAAAGACTTTACTAAGATACTTATAAAATTATGATTTCGCCCCGTGTCTTACGAACCGTATTAATATATTCGTAAAGGGCTACTTATTTTCTTTTTTATAGACGATATTATTACAGTATATCGTAAAAATGATTAGGACCTCGTCGATCAGTTGATCCAACAGATAGAGTAACTTCGAAGAAAATAAAGAATGAGCCAGGAAGGCCTAAGCTAGCTGAGGTAACGTCTAGCGAAGAAGAATCCGATTATGTCAGCTAGCGGGGGTGCGCTAGCACCCATATCCGATAAGATTCCCTCTGATCGGAGCATATATATTCCGTGGCTAGACTACTTCAAAAGATCAGGACGCGTTGCGAGAATGCACGCAACTAGCCAATCAATACAACACAACTGATGTCCCCTATATCTGACAATTAAGAATCTCATTCGCTTAATTCGTATTATCTATCAATTGATCAGCTGTGGCTGAGACGATATAGGCTGTACATCAGTAGCAATTATCTATATGCTTTATCAGCCACAATGGCGACCGTACCGTCGACGTCCGTAGTAATCTACACCGGTCCTAAGGACTGGGACAAATTTAAGGACGAATTCAAGACCAAAGCTAAGGGTTATAACCTGTGGAACTATATTAATTCTAATTAAAACGTTCCATAGCCTGTCAAACCTACAGCATCCGTTATTGCCTTTTATCCAAAGAGATTAGTTCGCCAAATAACGACGCGAGCAATTAATACTTCCTCCGAAAAAACCATACAAGCCGAAAAAGTCGACCCTACGGGCCGTCCTACAAATACCTTCGAAATAACGACCGAAAGCAGATAAGCCTACAATCAGGACTTTACTGTTACGAACCAAAGGTTCTCCAAGATGAGAATGCTCCTCTAGGATTAGCGCGGACGAGCTCCGGGTAAACTACGGAGCTGGCCAAGACCTTGGTAATTTAATGTAATCTAGTTAATTTAAAACAAATAGGGTAAATTACGGTAAATTATATAAATTAAAGGTACATTTACTAAAAGATAAAAAGATATATAACAAACGGTTTTTTTATATAAATAATACCCAAATAAATTCGTTTTTTAATTATTAATTTAAATTTTTAATTAAAGGTAACGTTTTGCAATGAAAAGAAAAATCCGCAAATTTTTTTAACGAACAGATTATTAAATTATTTTTTATTTTATTATTACTTATAAATTAAAAAATTTTTTCGGATATTAATTACGCTTTTAAATAATTATGTAATAGGTTCGTTATATTTTGATAACTTTTTAATTAATAACCGACGAATAGTTTAAGGCCTAATTAGATATAAGCTTTTTTAAATTTAGTAAAAACGATATTACAAAACGGCATTTAAAAAATAAACGATATACCCGATCGCTTTTGTTAGCAAGCGATTAATATTTAAATTAAAACATTTTACCTTTTATTAAAAAAGTTTTTTCTTTAATCGATAATATGGCCCCCGTTAATATTCGGTTTTAAAAAGGACTTTTTTTTTAACAATAACTTTTTCCGGCTCCGAAAAAAATTATTAAGGTCCAGGAAAACGAACCGGAAAAGGAAAAAAAGGAATCCGATAGTCCGAAAGGCAAAAAAAAAGAACTTACGATTAACGATAAGTTATATATTTTAATAATTAAACTTTAGGCGGTAAAAAGGGAAAATATTAAATTCGCTCGATAGCAAAAGTTTTCGATATTACCTTTATTTAACGTAAATTAATTTTGCGAAAATATTATTTTATTTCTTGTTTATTATAAAATGTTAAAAATTAAAAGTTATAAGTTAATATTTTTAAAACCTTACGACGGTATTATAAATATAGAAAAATTTTTGGTTTAAGCTAGATTTTACTTTAAGTTTTATAAAAATTTTTTAACGGAAAATTATTAAAAAGTAATAATTATTTTTTAGTTACTTACCGGAAAAGTTTTTTTATGGTCCGAACTTATTATAAACGATTACTTTATAAATTACCTTAATTAATTTTCCGATTTAATTAATTATGTTTTCGGCAAATATAAATATTTTAAAAAAAAATGCGAACTTTATTTAGAAATTCCGATAAAAAATAGCATACGGTCGAATAATTATATTTTTTCCAGTAAACTAAGTTAGCAGCCGAATATACGCCTAAATTTAATCGCTTTATATCGGTTTTCAATTTTTTAAAAAGCCTATTATTTTATCTTTTTTATAACGGCTTAAAATTATAAATAAAGGATAAAATGTATAAAATGCCCAAAATTGGCCCTTTTTAGGACTATATTAACAAAACTATTATTGCCGATCGACGTACCTTTAAAAGGTATTTGGAAAAAAAAAGATCCGACAGAAAAAGGGACGATCAAAGTTTTAGTAGCAAATCCCAAAAAAGCAAAAATAAAGATAGGACCCAAAAAAAAGCGAATATTACTTCCAGGAAACCCAAAAAAGATAAGTCGAACGTTAAATGCTTTAACTGTAGCAAAAAAGGCCATTATAAAAACGAATGTCGTTCTTTAACCAAAAGGAATTCCAGGAAAAGAAGGATTTTTTAAAAAAAGATCCAAACGGCCGAGTAAAAAATAGATAATAAAAGCAAGGAAAAAAAGGAAGTTAATTTTATCTTTTTTTAACAGGAATATATTATTACGACGACCTACTATAAACCAAGCGGTAATCCAAAGTACGAACGTTACCCGATTTGCTAAAATTAAATAACCAAAATTTACAAGTATTATCCCGGATAACCAGCTTTTAAGGTAGCTATAAAATTAGGATACGAATGTTATTTAAATATGCAAAAGTGCGAAATATATTACAAATATGGCCAGATGCGCCCCGATAACCATAGGTTAAAAATATTTAAACCTGAAGAACTTTTAAAACGGGCGGTATACCTTAAAACCGAAACCTTTAAATAGGATTTTGTTAATAGGTACGAACTTTTCTATTTTTCGGCCTGTAACGATAACAATTATTTAATTTACTTTCGAGCAAAAAAAAATAACGATTATTAACCCGGTTAAAACGAAAAACTTTTTATAAAGCCTGATAGCGACTGCAGATATATCGAAATTTCCCGATAGCCCGAATATTTTCGATTTTATTATTTACATCCCGATTCGGATTAAAGCCGAAAAGCTATTGCTTGAGGTTGCTTATGTTATATCCTTATGCTATGCCTAATATATAAACTTCTGGATATGGGAGCAAGCTTTGCAAAAATCTTAACTTCGAATCGGAAACTTTTTTAAACGTTAAAAATAAAAATCGCTAAGGTAAAATGCCAAATTGGCTAACGAAGGTGGTATATTTGCATGGACGATAAGTGTATTAAATACGTAATTACAAAAGCTTACGAATAAAAACGCCTTTTAACGAATAAAATTACGAAGTTAAAAAATGGTAAAGGCTTTCGAAATTAAGGTATTAAGGAATTTTGCAAATTAAAACCTTATGTAAAGTAAAAAAAGGATTATAAAGCTAAATTAAAATTTTTATTTAGTACTAAAGCCAAACTTTTAAAGTTATGATTAACTTTAAAGCAAAAGGTAACTTTATTTCGCCAGCCGTAACCGAAAAATATTACATTCTTTGGAAGTATAAGCTAAAGTTTTATAAATTATAAATAATTGATGGAAGTTTTTTCCGGTACGATAACGGACGAATCTTTAAAGAAATTAAAAAATTTCCAATATGGATTTAAAAGTACTAAAAGTATTTTACCCTGGATATCGCCGACATTTCAGGTTATAATATTATCTTGGAAATGCCATGGTTTAACTTTAATAATCCGTTAATTAACTGGAAAATTCGCCAGCTTTCTTAGAACCACGAATTAATTCCTGTTAAAAAAAGGTTTAAAGAAATTTGTTACATTATCCGAAAAGCTAAGGTATTAGATTTTGCCAGTATTATACCCCTAAAGTATTAACGATTCGAATAATTTTTTAAGGACAAAAAAAATTACGAATTATTTTTATACGGATAATAGGATTATTACATACCTATTAAAAAAGGATATTACCTTAAGCTTTACAAAATTTACCATATAAATCTAAAAAAAGTAAAGGCTTTATAAAAAAGTATTTAACTAAACTTAAAAAAAGGTTATATTTAACTATCCGAATTTTCCGCAGGTTACCCTGTACTTATAATATCCAAAATTAAGGACGGCAAATAGAAAATCGACTAGGACGGAAATCCGGTTTATCGACGCGTAGTCGACTATCGACAGTTAAACGATATTACTATCAAAAACGGATATTTTTTAACCTTAATAAATACCTTAAAGGAAAACGTAAGCAAAGCTAAATAATTTACCGCTTTAAACTTTCGAAACTGGTATTACCGTATCAAAATAACAAAAAAAGAAAAATAGAAAACTGCTTTTCGAATAATATACGGATATTACGAATACCGAATAATACCTTTAGGACTTACTAACGCCCTTACCAATTTTTAACGCCTAATTATAATTATATTCAGGAAATTCTTAAATAAATATATTTTTGTTTACCTCGACGACATCCTTATTTATTCCGAAACGTTAAAAAAGTATAAAAAACATATTTTCCAAATTCTTAAAGCTTTAAATAAAGCAAACATCCGAATCAACCCCGCTAAAAGTATATAACATACGTAAAAACTAAATTATCTAAGATTTACCCTTACCCCCGGTCAAATTCAAATTTAAGATTTTAAATTAAAAATAATTAAAAACTGGCTTATCTTTAATAAGGCAACCGTTATAAATATCCGATAAATTTTAAGATTTACGGGTTACGTACGTAACTTAATTAAGAAATATAAAAATATTATTAAACTATTAACAAAACTTACTATTAAAAAATATATTAAAAAAAAATTCGAACTTTTAAAAGAAATTAAAAAAGCTTTTCAGCTATTTAAAAACGAAATTACTAAAGTACTAATAATAAAATTACTTAACGCCAATCGAAAAAAACGCCTAAAAATAAACGCTTTAAATTATGCCTTAAGCGCAATTTTAAAGTAACAAAAAGATAATAAAAAATGATACCCAGTAACCTATTATTCCAAGGCCCTTCGAAACGCAAAACTTCGATACAAAATCTACGACAAAAAACTACTAACAATTATTAACGCTTTTAAAAAATGGGAACTTTTTTTTAACGGAATTAAAAAACTTTTCGATATTTACTTAAATTACAAAAACCTTACCCGGTTTATAACGATTTAAGAACTAAATAAACGTTACGAAACCTAGATAATTTTCTTATCGAAATAGAATTTCCAAATCCACTATATCAAAAAAAAAGAAAACATTTAAGCAAATATCCTAAGTCGCAAAAGAAATTACGATTTTAAGGTTCCGAAACGTCGAATGCAAATACTGTAACAAACTAAAGACGGTATTTTACGATTATGTAAAATACTAAAACAACTTACCTTAAAACTTTTAACGAAATTCCGAAATTCCTATAATAAGGAAAAGCAAAAAAAAATATAACAATTAAATAAATAACCTGAAAACCAGCTGTTATACCATAGCAAAATCTATATCCCTCGAAACCAACAAAAGCAATTCGTTAAAGAATTCCATAAAAATCCGTTATATAGACATTAAGGTATTTTCAAAATTATTAAACGATTATAGGAAAAATACGACTTTTTAAAACTTCGACGAACTGTTAAGTAAGTAGTTAAGGATTGCAATATTTACAACAAAGCAAAAGTAACTTAACATAAGCCTTATAAACTTTTACAACTTATAAATATTCCAAAAAAAGCTTAAAACATTATTATTTAAGATTTTATTACCGGTTTACCTTTATTAAAAAACCCTATTACTGGAATTTAATATAATGGAATATAAATAATCGTTAACAAACTTATTAAATATAGGTACTTTTTATCTTTTAAAAGAAACGGAACGGCAAAATAATTAATTTACGCCTTTATCCGATATTACTTCGATAAATATAAAATACCAAAAAAAATTATTTTAAACAAAAACAAACTTTTTACATTAAAATTTGATATTAGCTTTTTTAAACAAATAAGCGTTAAGTTTAAATTTTCTATAGCATACCACTTATAAACAAATAAACAAACGAAACGTTTAAATTAAATATTAAAGCAATATTTAAAAAATTATATCAATTATTAATAAAATAATTAGGTTAAACTTTTTCCATTAACTTAAATAACTTATAATACCTTTATTAACGAAAATATAAGTATTTCTCCTTATATAGCGGGATATAAATACTAAGCAAAGATTCGACGGCTAAAGCAGCTATTCGATAAAGCTCCAAAATTAACCGCAAAAACTTCCCGAATAAAAATAATAACGACTGAAATTTAGATAATATAAGTCCAACTACAAAAAAAATTGCAATTCTTCCAGCAAAAAATAACCTAATACTATAATAAAAAAAAAATTAAAAAATTAATTCTATCGAAAAAAAACAAAGTTTATTTGCTACGCCAAAAACAAAACGTAATTTCGAACATTTCTTAAATTAAAACGAAAAAGCCCAGCGATAAACTTAATTTCAAAAAACTTGGTCCGTTTAAAATCGATAAAGTTATTTCTAGGATTAACTACCGACTGTTACTATCTAAAACGATAAAAATATACCTTATTTTCCATATTTCTTTGCTTAAATCAATACCTAAAAACGCCCCGTTAAAAATTAATTTGGAAATCGTAAAGGACGACGATAAGTATAAGGTTAAACGAATACTAAATTCCAAAATAATTAAAAACAAGGTCCAATATTTAATTAAATAAAAAGATTACTTATACGAAAAAAATACTTAGAAACTCCTTAAGTACCTAACGAATGTAAAAAACCTAATTAAAACGTTTTACCGCCAGAATCCTAACCGACCATCTTTAACGCAGTTAACGTCGCAAGAAATAACGGCCCAGCATTTAAATCCAGCCTTAAAGCGTTTTAATCGAAAAAAATAAACGCCTTTACCATAACGTTTATTTTAAAAATAAGCTAAACTTACTTTGCTTTTATACGGCATTATTCTTTTTCCAATCTTTTTTATTTTTTTAATTAATTTAATTTATATTTTTCCTTCAAAATCGCAATAACCTTTTTCTTTAATACATTTTGTTAAAAGCGTAAGCGTTTCAATCGCCTAATAAATTTTTGCAATTTTTCTTTTTGCCGACGAAATATTTCTTTTTAACGTTAGCGCAATTTATTTAATTCTTTTTTAATTACTTCCTAATATACTAAAAACCTATCTTCGACTTTACGTTACTTTTGCTGCAACCGATTACGTTTTTTATTAATTTTCGATAAGGAATTCATAATTAATACGTTACAAAATAAACGTTAACGACAAATATAATTATTACAATTCGGAATGCCGATTATATAAAAACAATCAAAATTACCAAAACGAACGTAATTCGAACAAGGAAATACTTTAACGCCAAAATTCTTAATCAAATCAGTTCGATTATTTCGGGATTCCCGTTAATTAGGACGAAGTTTCCCTTTTTGCTTATTCGTTCAACTTATTATAATAAATCCAGTTAATTAAAAAAAAATAACAAAAGGCGGTTTCGAACAAAAGGATATTTACCTTTTTATCTTCGGGATAAAGATTCTTGGAAAAAGAGAATAATATTACGAACCAAAGGTTTTCTAAGATAAAAATATTCCTTTAAAATTAACGCGGACGAGCTTTAAGTAAACTACGGAACTAGCCAAAACCTTGGTAATTTAATATAATTTAGTTAATTTAAGATAAGTAAAGTAAATTATAGTAAATTATATAAATCAAAAGCATATTTACTAAAAGATAAAAGGATATATAACGAACGGTTTTCCTATATAAATAATACCCAAATAAATTCGTTCTTTAGTTATTAATTTAAGTTTTCAATCAAAGATAACGTTCTGCGATTAAAGGAAAAGTCCGCAAATTTCTTTAACGAACCGATTACTGAATCATTTTTCGCCCTATTGTTACCTGCAAATTAAAAATCCCTTTCGGATACTGATTACGCTTCCAGGTGGTTATGTGACAGGTTCGTTACATTTACGACCTATACCTACCTAAACCGAAAATATAAGACCTTCCGAAAGAACTCCAACGAACTTATAAAATAGATTTTTAATAGCGTTTCCCTATCGATCAAGTAAACCTGTTTAAGCCCAGATAACGACCTTAAAAGCTGGTACGCCAAATTGCAATAATCAAAAAAGGTCTACGACAGCCGATTATTTATAAATACTAAACGCAAGTACGAAAAACGATTAAAGTAGGTCCCGAAAGCCGCTAAAAGGTTTAATAAATAAATAACGAAATAATAAAAGATTATAACCTAAAGCCAACACTACGGGATTCCCGAAATAACCATGCCAATTATCTGGACGAATTAGTTATATATAGCAGTAACGCCGATTATGCTTAATTAGTCGAATTTATTTATGCTTCCTAAGCAAAATAATATCCAAAAAGGAACGATTAAATACCTGAAAATTAAAGCTAATATTTTAAACCATTACACCATAACGAATCTATAACAGTTAGCAAAAAACGTTAAAATAACGTTCCCGACCTTCCATAAAGCCCTAATAAACCCTTCCGATCAGGGCGATCCTAATTAAGAAAAAACCAAGGATATTAACAATCAGCTACGTAATAAAACCTTTAGCAAAAAGCCGAAACGAGGTAATCATAAAGATTTCCAAGTAAGCCGAAACAACAGCAGCAACAAGCGGAAGCGCCAAAAGTTAAACGCATAAGGGACTCGGTACAAAACGTACCTAAACCCTAGGCATACGTTACCCTAATGCTATTACGCGTTCCTTAACAAAACTCCAGCAAAGTTTAAGCCTAATAGGGAAATTTTAATACTGGTTTAAAACCGGATTGCTTCCGATTAATCCTTAAAAGAAAAAATTGACCGTCTGTCGAAAACTATAAAGAAACCAATTACTTAAAAGACAAATTAACTTCTAAAAGAAGTAAAACGAATACTATGTAACGAACCTGTCACACAACCACCTGGAAGCGTAATTAGTATCCGAAAGGGGTTCTTAATTTGCAGGTAACAATAAGGCGAAGAATAATTCAGTAATCTGTTCGTTAAAGAAATTTGCGGACTTTTCCTTTAATCGCAAAACGTTACCTTTGATTAAAGACTTAGATTGATAGCTAAAGAACGAATTTATTTGGGTATTATCTATATAGGAAAACTGTTCGTTATATATTCTCCTATTTTTCAGTAAATGTACTTTTAATTTATATAATCTACCGTAATTTACCTTATTTGTTTTAGATTAATTAAATCACATTAAATCATTAAGGTCTTAACCAGTGCCGTAATTTACCCGGAGCTCGTCCGCGTTAATCCTAAAAAAGTATTTTTATCTTAAAGAACTTTTGGTTCGTAACATTATTCCCTTTCTTCAAGAATCTTTGTCCCGAAAATAAAAAGGTAAATATTCTTTTATTCGAAACCGCCTTTTGCTATTTTTTTTCAGTTAACTGGATTTATTATAATAGGTCGAACGAATAAGCAAAAAGGGAAACCTCGTCCCAATTAACGGGAATCCCGAAATAATCGAGCTAATTCGATTAGGAATTTTGGCGTTAAAGCATTTTCTTATTCGAATTGCGTTTATTTTGGTAATTTTGATTATTTTTATACAGTCGGCATTCCGAATTCTAATAACTGTATTCGTCGTTAACGTTTATTTTGTAACGTATTAACCATAAATTCCTTATCGAAAATTAATAAAAAACGTAATTAATTGCAGCAAAAGCAGCGTAAAATCGAAGATAGGTTTTTAACGTATCAGGAAGTAATTAAAAAAAAATTGGATAAATTACGCTAACGTTAAAAGGAAATACTTCGTCGGCAAAAAGAAAAATCGCAAAAGTTTATTAGGCAATTAAAACGTTTACGCCTTTAACAAAACGTATTAAAGAAAAAAGTTATTACGATTTTAAAGGGAAAATATGAATTAAATTAACTAAAAAAATAAGAAAAATTGGAAAAAAAATAACGCCGTATAAAAGCAAAATAAATTTAACTTGTTTTTAAGATAAACGCCATAGCAAAGGCGTTTATTTTTTTCGATTAAAGCGCTTTAAGGCTGGATTTAAGTATTGGGCCGTTATTCCTTACGACGTTAGCCGCGTTAAAAACGGTCGGTTAGGATTTTGGCGGTAAAACGTTTTAATTAGGTCCTTTGTATTCGTTAAGTACTTAAAGGGTTTTTAAGTATTTTTTTCGTATAGGTAATTCTTTTATTTAATTAGATATTAAACTTTGTTTTTAACTACTTTAAAGTCCAGTATTTGTTTAACTTCGTACTTATTGTCGTCCTTTTCGACTTTTAAATTAATTTTTAACGGGGCGTTTTTAGGTATTGATTTAAGCAAAAAAATATGGAAAATAGGGTATATTTTTATCGTTTTGGGTAATAACAGTCGGTAATTAGTCCTGGAAATAATTTTATCGATTTTAAACGGACCAAGTTTTTTGAAATTAAGCTTATCGTTAAGCCTTTTTGTTTTGATTTAAGAAATATTCGAAGTTGCGTTTTGTTTTTAGCGTAACAAATAAACTTTGTTTCCTTTCGATAAAATTGGTTCCTTAATTCTTTTTTTATTATAATACTGGGTTATCCTTTACTGGAAAAATCGTAATTCCTTTTGTAATTGGACCTGTATTATCTAAATTTTAATCGTTATTATTTTTGCTCGGAAAGCTTTTGCGGTTAACTTTAAAGCTTTATCGAATAGCTATTTTGGCCGTCGAGTTTCTGCTTGGTATCCATATACCGTTATATAAAAAGAAATACCTATATTTTCGTTAATAAAGGTATTATAAGTTACTTAAGCCAGTAAAAAAAGTTTAACTTAGTTATCCTGTTGGTAATTGATGTAATTTTTTAAATATTGTTTTAATGTTTAATTTAAACGTTCCGTTTATTTATTTGTTTATAGGTAATATGCTATAAAAAACTTAAGCTTAGCGCTTATCTGCTTAAAAAAGCTGGTACCAAATTTTAATATGAAAAGCTTATCTTTGTTTAAAATGATTTTTTTTGGTATTTTATGTTTATCGAAATAATATCGGACAAAGGCGTAAATCAGTTATTTTGCCGTTACGTTTCTTTTAAAAGGTAAAAAGTACCTATATTTGGTAAGTCTGTTAACGATTACCCATATTCCATTATATTAAATTTTAGTAACGGGGTTTTTTGATAGGGGTAAACCGGTAATAAAATCCCAAGTAATAATATTCCAAGCCTTTTTTGGAATATTTATGGGCTGTAAAAATTTATAGGGCTTATATCGGGCTGCTTTTGCTTTATTACAAATATTGCAATCCTTAATTACCTGCTTAATAATTCGTCGAAGTTCTGGAAAGTCGTATTTTTCCTGTAATCGTTTAATGGTTTTGAAAATACCTTAATATTTATATAACGGATCTTTATGGAATTTTTTGACGAATTGTTTTTGTTGGTTTCGAAGGATATAGATTTTGCTATGGTACAACAGCTAATTTTCAGGTTGTCCATTTAATTGTTGCATTTTTTTTTACTTTTTCTTATTATAGGAATTTCGGAATTTCGTTAAAAGTCCTGGGGTAAGTTATTTCAGTATTTTACATAACCGTAAGGTACCGTCTTTAATCTGTTATAGCATTTGCATTCGACGTTTCGGAACCTTAAAATTGTAATTTCCTTTACAACTTAAGATATTTGCTTAAATATTTTTTTCCCCTTTAATATAATGGATTTAAAAGTTATACTTCGATAGGAAAATTATCCAGGTTTTATAATATTTATTTAACTTTTAAATCGTTATAAACCGGGTAAGGTTTTTGTAATTTAAGTAAATATCGAAAAGCTTTTTAATTCCGTTAAAAAAAAGTTTCTATTCCTTAAAAGCGTTAATAATCGCTAGCAGCTTTTTGTCGTAAATCTTGTATCGAAGTTCTACGTTTTGAAAGGCCTTAAAATAATAAGCTATTAAGTATTATTTCCTATTACTTTTTTGTTGCTTTAAAATTGCGCTTAAGGTATAATTTAAAGCGTTTATTTTTAAGCGTTTTTTTCGATTAGCGTTAGGTAATTTTATTATTAGTACTTTAATAATTTCGTTTTTAAGTAATTAAAAAGCTTTTTTAATTCCCTTTAAAAGTTCGAATTTTTTTTAATATATTTTTTAATAATAAATTTCGTTAATAATTTAATAATATCTTTATATCCTTTAATTAAATTGCGTACGTAACCCGTAAATCTTAAAATTTGTCGGATATTTGTAATAGTTGCTTTGTTAAGGATAAGCCAATTTTTGATTATTTTTAATTTAAAGTTTTGGATCTAAATTTAACCGGGGATAAGGGTAAATCCTAGATAATTTAGTTTTTACGTATATTATATACTTTTGGCAGGGTTAATTCGGATATTTGCTTTATCCAAAGTTTTAAGAACTTGGAAAATATATTTCTTATACTTTTCCAGCGTTTCGGAATAAATGAGGATGTCGTCGAGGTAGACAAAGACATACTTATTTAGGAACTTCCTAAATATAATTATAATTAAGCGTTGGAAACTGGTAAGGGCGTTAATAAATTCCAAAAGTATTATTCGGTATTCGTAATGCCCGTATATTATTCGAAAAGCAGTTTTTTATTTTTTTTATTTTTTTGCTATTTTGATACGGTAATACCCGTTTCGAAGGTTTAAGGCGGTAAACTATTTAACTTTGCTTGCGTTTTCCCTTAAAATATTTATTAAGGTTAAAGGATATCCGTTTTTAATGGTGATATTATTTAACTGTCGATAGTTGACCACGCGTCGATAAACCGGATTTCCGTTTTGGTCGATTTTCTGCTTACCGTCCTTGATTTTGGGTATTATAAGTATAAGGTAACCTGCGGGAAATTCGGATGGCTAAATATAACCTTTTTTTAAATTTAATTAAATGCTTTTTTATAAGGCCTTTACCTTTTTTAGATTTATGTGGTAAATTTTGTAAAGCTTAAGGTAATATCTTTTTTTAATAGGTATGCGATAATTTTATTATCCGTATGAAAGTAATTCGTAATTTTCTTTATCCTTAAAAAGTCGTTCGAATCGCTGATATTCTGGGGGTATGGTACTGGCAAAATCTGATATTTTGGCTTTTCGGATAATATAGCAAACTTTTTTAAACCTTTTTTTAACAGAAGTTGATTCGTAGTTTTAAGAAAGCTGGCGAATTTTCCAGTTAATTAACGGATTACTAAAGTTAAGTTATGGCATTTCCAAGATAACATTATAACTTGAAATGTCGGCGATATCCAGGGCAAGATGCTTTTGGTACTTTTAAATTTATATTGGAAGTTTTTCAATTTTTTTAAGGATTTGTTCGTTATTATATCGGGGAAGATTTTTATTAACTGTCCGTAATTTATAGGATTTTAACTTGTACCTTTAAGGAATATGATATTTTTCGGTTACGGCTGGCGAAATAAAGTTGCCTTTTGCTTTAAAGTTAATTATAGCTTTAAAAGTTTGGCTTTGGTATTAAATAAGAATTTCGATTTGGTTTCGTAATTCTTTTTTTGCTTTATATAAGGTCTTGGTTTGCAAAGTTTTTCGATGCCTTAATTTCGAAGGCCTTTGCCGTTTTTTAATTTCGTAGTTCTGTTCGTTAAAAAGCGTTTTTATTCGCGAGTTTTTTTAATTGCGTATTTGGTATATTTGTCGTCCATGTAAGTATATCACTTTCGTTGGCCAATTTGGCATTTTACCTTAACGATTTTTACTTTTAACGTTTAGAAAGGCTTCCGATTTGAGGTTGAGATTTTTGCAGGGCTTGCTTTTATATTTAAAAGTTTATGCATTAGGCATAGCATAGGGGTATAGCATAAGTAACCTTGAGTAATAGCTTTTCGGCTTTAATCCGAATCGGGGTGCAAATAATAAGATCGAGGGTATTCGGGTTATCGGGGAATTTCGATATATCTGCAGTTGTTATTAGGTTTTATAAGGGTTTTTTCGTTTTAACCGGGCCAATAATCGTTATTTTTTTTTATTCGAAAGTAAATTGGATAATCGTTATCGTTGCAGGCCGAAAAATGGAAAAGTTCGTACCTATTAATAAAGTCCTATTTAAGGGTTTCGGTTTTAAGGTATACCGCCCGTTCTGGAGGTTTTTCGGGTTTAGGTACTTTTAGCCCATGGTTATCGGGGCGTATTTGGCTATATTCGTAATATATTTCGCATTTTTGCATATTTAAATAATATTCGCATTTTAATTTTATAGTTACCTTAAAAGTTGGTTATCCGGAATAATACTTGTAGGCTTTGGTTGTTTGATTCTGGCAAATCGGGTAACGTTCGTACTTTAGGTCGCCGCTTGGTTTATAGTAAGTCGTCGCAATGGTATATTTTTATTGGAAAAAGGTGGAATTAACTTCTTTTTTCTTTTTCGCTTTTATTATTTGTTTTTTGTTCGGCCATTCGGGCCTTTTTTTGAAAAATCCTTCTTTTCCTGAAGTTCCTTTTGGTTACGAAACGATATTCGTTTTTGTAATAACCTTTTTTGCCACAGTTAACGCATTTAACGTTCGACTTATCTTTTTTGGGCTTCTTCGAAGTGGTATTTTTTTTTTTTTTGGGTTATGTTCTTGTTTTTGCTTTTTTGGAATTTGCTGTTAAAGCTTCGATCGTCCCTTTTTTTATCGGATCTCTTTTTTTTTAAATACCTTTTAAAGGTACGTCGATCGGCAATAATAGTTTTGTTAATATAATCCTGGAAAGGGTTAATTTTGGGCATTTTGTATATTTTATCCTTTATTTGTAATTTTAAGCCGTTATAAAAAGAATAAAATAGTACGTTTTTTGGGAAATTAGAAATCGATATAAGGTAATTAAATTTAATTATATATTTGGCTGTTAATTTAATTTGCTGGAAAAGATGTAATTGTTCGACCGTATGCTGTTTTTTATCGGAATTTTTAAATAAAATTTGTATTTTTTCCTTAAAATGTTTATATTTGCCGAAAATATAATTAATTAAGTTGAAAAATTGATTAAGGTAATTTATAAAGTAATCGTTTATAATAAGTTCGGATTATAAAAGAACTTTTCCGGTAAGTAACTAAAAGATAATTATTATTTTTTAATAATTTTCCGTTAGAAAATTTTTATAAAACTTAAGGTAAAATTTGGCCTGGACTAAAAATCCTTTTATATTTATAGTGCCGTTATAAGGTTTTAGGGGTATTAATTTATAACCTTTAATTTTTGGTATTTTATAATAAGTAAAGGGTAAAATAATATTTTTGCGGGATTAATTTGCGTTAAATAAAAATAATATCGAAAATCTTTGCTATCGAGCGAATTTAATATTTTTCCTTTTTACCGTTTGGAATTTAATTATTAAGATACGTAGCTTGTCGTTAATCGTAAGTTCTTTTTTTTTACTTTTCGGGTTATCGGATTCCTTTTTTTCTTTTTCCGGTTCGTTTTTTTGGATTTTAATAGTTTTTTTCGGAACCGGAAAAGGTTGTTATTAAAAAAAAGGTTTTTCTTAAAACCGAATATTAATAAGGGCCATATTGTCGATTAAAGAAAAAACTTTTTTAATAAAGGGTAAAATGTTTTAATCCAGATGTTAATCGTTTGCTAACGAAAGCGATCGGGTATATCGTTTATTTTTTGAACGCCGTTTTATAATATCGTTTTTATTAGATTTAAAAAAGCTTATACTTAATTAGGTTTTAAATTATTTGTCGGTTATTAATTAAAAAATTATTAAAATGTAACGAATTTGTTATATAATTATTTAAAAGCGTAATTAATATCCGAAAGGGATTTTTAATTTGCAGGTAATAATAAGGCGAAAAATAATTTAGTAATTTGTTCGTTAAAAAAATTTGCGAAATTTTCCTTTAATCGCAAAACGTTACCTTTAATTAAAAACTTAAATTGATAACTAAAAAACGAATTTATTTAAGTATTATTTATATAAAAAAACCGTTCGTTATATATCCTTTTATTTTTTGGTAAATATATTTTTGATTTATATAATTTACCGTAATTTACCTTATTTATCCTAAATTAATTAAATTATATTAAATTATCAAGGTCTTGGCTAGCTCCGTAGTTTACCCGGAGCTCGTCCGCGTTAATTCTAGAGGAGCATTCTTATCTTGGAGAACCTTTGGTTCGTAACATACTAGCGTATTTCTTGATTTTTAATTAACGCAATGCAATAAACGTCGCGTCTTATCCCTTAAGAAATTCGGCCATTCTGGACTTAAGGTCCACCATATACATCTTTAATCTAATCAGCAGGTTCCTAAACTATAGGATAACGATCCAAGGCGACGTTATGTACACAGGGAATAGTTTCGTCCCGATCAAAGAATATAAAAAAGTAAATATACTGCTTCAAAGCCCTAAAGGCCCCAAAGCGTTACGTCTGTATAACGTAGCCCATTGCGAAAACTTCGCATGCAACCTGGTATCTCTCCGACAGCTCCGAAAAAAGGGATATTAGTAGGAAAATTAAGGAACTAATAATTTTATTCGAGATAAATATAATCAGGTAGTTGCTACGTTAATAAACAAGTTTAATCTGTTCGTTATCGAAAACATTAACGTAACAGCTAGCTATGCAGCCCTTGCATCCTACAAACGAAACGTTAACTCATATACAGCGAAACCGCCGCGAATCGGTAACGGTACGATATGGCACCTAAGATTAAAACACTTAAGGCTCAAAGTAATCGCCCAGTTGCAGTCCCATACAAGGGGAATCCGCCTAAAGGGTCTTACAACAGTCGAATACCAAACATATAGCAAGGCGAAAGCCAAAAGGCAAATACGCCGCAAGCCGAAAAAAGGAGCCTCCCGACCAAAACAGCGAATCGCCATCGACTTTACAAACTTTAAAGAAAACCTTAAAGGATACAGATACGTTATATTTGCGACCGACAGGTACTTAGGATATATTTAAAATATCTACCTAAAAAATCGAAAGCAAAATACATTAATTACAGCATTCCGATATTTCCTAAAGGTTCTGAAAAACCAGGATAAGGTTTTCCCATAGGTATTCGAATATAATAACGAGATCTTAAAAAATTACCAACTTCGAAATATGCTTTAATCGCCTCCTTTTAATATCAAACTTAAGCTTTTAATACCGTATACCCAGGCCCAGAACGGGGGTGCAAAGCGCTTAAGGGGTATAATTAAGAAAAAAGCGACTACGATACAAAGTAACGCTAAGTTACCCTCGTTTTTAATCGTATATATCTTTAAAGCAGCAATATATCTATACAACCGTATTCTTAAATACGCACTTTTCTGGCAAAACCTATACGAGGTTTATTATACTTACCTAGCGTACAAAAACGGCGTTATAATACTTAATCGGAAGCTTTAGCAGGCCCACCTGCAAGTATATAGCTGTATAGCCTATACTATAACAGCTACCGCCATAAAAAAAAAATTTTCCAAAAGCTAAATCCCAAAGCATAAATTGAGTTTCTCGTCGGCTACCGATTTACGAATATCTACGAAATCTGGAACCCATTAATTAATAAGGTTATCGCCATTCGAAACATACTATTTAACGAAAAGGCCACCTTTTCAGGTAATATCAGAAACTTAAAAAACAACTTTTTGTACGTTACAGAAAAAGAAATACAGAAACTATTACGACAGGTAAAATTACCTAATTAAGGCCCAGGCCACCTAAATATACAAACACAAAAAAAAAAACGAAAACCTAAACGGAACAATTTAGCTACCGGTTAAACAGAAAAGGTAACTCCAAAATGGTACAGGCGTACAAAACGTACGGAATAGGAAAAAACAAACCCGCTCGCATAAAGCTAATTACTTTTATACAACCGCTATATTCGAACCATTTCCATCCCTTAACCTATTACCTTTACCAGCGTTTACTTTAATAACTGCTACGATTAATACGCCAGCGGAAGTAATAAAAATAGCCTTAAGTTTTTATCGTTCTATTTAACCCAAAATAACGGTAAAAAACGAAGGTACCTTACGGGTTGTAAACATAAGCTTCCCGTACGTTCCGCGTTAAAAAGATGGTTATCGGTATAATTACAAAATATAAAAAACCGCGTTTAACGCAAAACGATTAGCTTATTTTATTAATACGATCGATAATCGGCCGGTAAACTGCAGAAATTTAGGGAAAATAATTACCCGAAATACGCGCTACCTTAATCGGAAAAGCTTCGATACGAAAATATATAAAATCCCTAAATTGCGAAACCGGGTACATAAACGCAATTTACCGTTACCGCCGCAAAGCCATAAAAAGTTAAATATATACCCGTTAAGGAAATTATTTTATAAGGCCGAAAAGGCCTATTTATAAAGCTATAAGGAAATGCAATCCTGGAAGGTTATTAATTAGTTTTTTATTAAAGGGAAACAGGTTTTAAGATATATATGGATATATATTTACAAGTTCGATAAATATAATTAATTGCAAAAATGCAAAGTACGTCTCGACGTACGGGACGATTAACAGCTAAAAAACGTTTATAACAATATATACGTATCCATTTTAACTAGAAAGTTATTTAAAACCTTAATCGTTATCGCGGCTAAATTCGACCTAAAGCTTAAGTAATATAACGCGGTAAACGTTTTCGTTAATGCCAACCTACCTTATAAAGTATATATAAAAACATCCCCAGAATACCTGCATCGTAACAAAATTTTCCTAATTAAAAAGGTATTATATAAATTAAGGGAATTACCTTTCCTTTAGCAGAAGGAATTTACTAAGACGTTTAAAAATTTAAAATTTAACCCCGTTTTTTATGAACCTTATTGTTTTATTCGTTAAAAAATGCTTATCTTTTTCTTTATGGATAATATCGTTACGGCGTACCGCAAAAAAGATTAAGACCTCGTCGATCAGGTAATTCAGCAAATAAAAAAGCGATATACCTTTACAAAGGGTAAAAACCTACAGTAGTTCCTAGGGATCGAAATAATCAAAAATAAGGCTGCAAGAAAAATCTAACTTTCCCAATTTAACTTTATAAACAAGCTGATTAACTTAATCCCAAAAAAAAGTTTAAATAACCTTCCAGATACGCCAATAACGAACGTCGAATTACTGCCAAATCCTAATTTAACTTATCCAGGTTTTATTAACAAATACCAAAAGAAAATCGGTTCCATCTTATACGTAACAATTAATACGCGACCCGATATAACCATTGCGGTATCCCGATTTACCCGATTTAACCTAAACCCTAACGACGCGTATTATAAAGCTGCCCATCGGGTTATATTATATCTAATCGGAATTAAAACATTAACGCTACAGTTCGGGAATAAAAATTCGTTAAATACTTAAAGCGACGCTTCTTTTACAAACAATATAATCGATCGAAAAAATTTCCAAGCTTATATTATAAAGCTATTCGGAAAAATAATAAAATAACGGGCGAATAAATAAAATATAAGAATTACTTTTATAACAAAAACGGAATTGTTATCTTTTGCGCAAGCTACAAAAAAAGCCTTATTTAGCTTTCGACTAATTAAAGAATTAAAAATTATCCTAAATGCTGGACCGTTAAATATATAATGCAATAATCGATAAACCATTCAGCTTATTAACGCCGACGTCGCCTTATTACAGACTAAGCTGCGGCATATAAATATACATAATTATTAATTACGAAAAGCCGCAAAAAAAATTATGATCAAAATAAACTATACGCTTACGGGCAACATGCTAATTAATAAATTAACAAAGACCCTATTACGAAAACCTTTCAAGTACTTCAGAAAGCAATTAGGATTAATAAACGTTACGGAAGCCTTCGATTAGCAGAAAAATAACTTACGAATAATTTCAAAAAAGGAATTAGTTAATTAAAAGGATTCGATCGCCGGAGGAAAGGTAGAATGGAACGCTGCGGCTTTAGGAAGTGATAAAGTATGACGGTTAACGCCGTAACTGCGTCGAGGCGTTGAGGGGGTGTGTCAGCTAGCAGGGGTGCGCTAGCACCCATATCCGATAAGATTCCCTCTGATCGGAGCATATATGTTCCGTGGCTAGACTACTTCAAAAGATCAGGACGCGTTGCGAGAATGCACGCAACTAGCCAATCAATACAATACAACTGATGTCCCCTATATCTGACAGATTAATTTGAATTAATTTGATATGTTATGATTGATTAATTTGAATTTGTTCTTGCGATATGCTAAAAACCGTCCGGAGTACTTATGCGTGCGGAGTACTTACGTGGCACGTTACAGTATTTTAAAATATATTGTTAAAATTTATCTTACCCTTCCCACGCAAGTGTCAGACGTTGCCAGGGTTGGCAGATTACACCATAAGTGCGTATGCCGCTGCCCGGGGGGCCGTTTCTGGACGCCAGTGGGGACAGGTATTGCCCCCCCCAAACCCGCCCCCAAACACACTCGCTAAAGCACATGTTGCCAAGGGCGCACAGATGTACTGGATCAAGCAATAAGTACCTGCTGCCGCCCGCACTCCAAGCAATTTAGTGCCCGGGCTCCCTGCCTGCCCACTGACACCGTTGTCCGACAACAAGAAGCCTTGGTGATGGAGCGACCGACCGCGACAAAAGTCCGTCGGCGCCGGAGGCCGGCTCTGTCAGGGTACGTTTGTCCCCTAATCCTAAAGGCGCCTCATCCCACATCTTATCAAGTATAACCGATAAACAAATGTTGTAGCGTTAAGTGCCGGCGTCGCAAGATCAAATGCGACCACAACAACCCTTGCAAACGCATTTGTGCGTCAAATCTCCCAGTGCATCTACGGCATCGAACCGAAGCCGCTCGGCCACGACCGCCAAGGCCCAGGCCCGGCTCCGGGTCCGGAATGGGGCAGTGCACAGGAGTCGACGGCGAGTCCTGCGGCGCCGGCTCGGCCTCAGACTCAGGGTGAGATCCAGGTTGCCGTTGGCCAGTAACGGTACCTCCCCAGCGGCACAACCGGACCGATCCTAGATATTCACGGCAACCACCAGTCCGGCTCCGTACCTTGGATTACGGCGGCGGCGGCGATCACTCCCGGCTCGCTCGGTCGCAGTGAAACTGGGCCACGGGCTGCTGAAGACGCGGGACAGGCACCCGACATGCGTGAGATGATGCAACGCATACAGTGGTTGGAGGAGGCGTCTGCGCCTCACTTCCGGCCCGATGATGATGATGATGATGATGATGGAGTCACTGCTCGAGGGAGGTCCGAGGCCGGTGGTGGGCGCCGGCAGAGTCTCACGCGTTCACTACCGGATAGGCCACACGGGTCATCAAACTGGCAAGTCATCTTGAACAAGTCGAGGGATCTTGGCAGGAGTCAAGCAGTGGGCTCGGCCCCGGTCTTCACGCCCATCATATCCTGCTACCGAGCCATGACGGGTGGCGGGGATGTCGACAGTATCACTAGCCAGCCCCAGACTACCGAGACCGCACTGCTGCTTGCCCAAGCCCGAGAGCTTCTTCGAAAGTACAAGGATAGAGCCCAACGTCTCAAGGTCGGCCGACCCAGCCGCTCTCTCCCGGCTTCCCAGATAGGCCTGGTACCTCCAGCCCGTGACGTGGCCGACGTCATGGTCAGTTATTACTTCACCAGCTTCGAATCCACGCACAGGATACTGCACGCCACCACGTTTTAGATCCAATACGACAAGTTTTGGAGCCAGACAGAGGGCGCAGCCACGGAGCTGCGGCTCCAGGTCCTCGCCATCGGCATCGGCTCAAGTCTGCACGACCACGGTGACGCGGATGTTGCTCTTCGCAACATGGAGGTGGTCCATCAGTCGATCTTCGCCGCCCAAACCTGGCTTTCTGGGCCGCTGGAGAAGGAGCGTCTCAACATCGCCAGTCTGCAAATTTACTGCTTGATCATTCTGGCCAGAGAGATCATCTCGGTCGGCGGGGGCCTTGTGTGGCTGTCGATGGGCTCGCGGGTGAACGAGGCCATGCAGATGGGTCTGCACCGCGACCCCAAGTACCTCCCGGCCATGCCTGTGCTGCAGGCAGAGCTCCGCCGGAGGCTCTGGGCTACCATTGTCGATCGCACCGGACTGGGGAAATATATGTCCGCCGTATGTTCGTTCTTCCGGCGGCACCGGGATGATCGTGGCCGGTGTGGCCGCAGGACACGGACGGTAAGCGGGCATACGAAGGGCGCGCCGGCGGGTCGCGGGTCATGGTGATCAATCACTCGTGCCTACATGTACAGGTACGTAAGGAGTAACACTTAAGAAGACTTCGATTGCGGAAGAAGAGGAGGCGATGCATCGGCGTCTAATTCGGACGTGGCGCTTTTCTGCCGGGCGATGATGACTTCCTCTGCCGGACACTTTAGATCGATGGCAGCGATCGACAGGCAAACTACAGCGTCGAAAAAAAGGAAAGTAAAAAGCGAACCGCAGACTGCAATGAAACGTCGGGACACAATTCCACATGCATGTACAGCGGAGCTCTGAACCAAGATTGGTGAGCCGAGCGACTCCGAAGGCGACCCAACGTGAGATGGAACGTCAGAGCGTTACCGGGTTGTTGCCTTGTTGTATCTCTCTCTCTTCCGTTCTTCGGCAATCGTAGAATGTATACAGTTAGTTGGCTCTGCACTTGACCAAGAAAATTACCGGAGAGACTGGCAAAAGAGGATGCTGAGTCGTTCGTCTAGCTCAAGTCGGTCCCGAAGAGAAAAGGGAGCACGAGGCATTAGGACATAACATTTCAAGGCAGTGATGTCCGGCAGTTGTAGAACACTTGGTGGAGACTGGCAACACGAGCATCAAATCGTGCGCACATCTGCATCGCTAGCCTCCCGCGCGCTAACAATCGACTCCAGCCACCAACAGGATTGCTCAACAATTACGGTACCGGCACAACTGTACCCTCTGGGTGATTGGTGATTTGGCCGGCGGGCAACCCCCTAGCCAGCAACAAAGTTTCTTCTGTCCAACAACCGAACCACTAAAATCCTCCTCCAAAAAGAAGACCAGCGACTCTTTGAGAGGAAACCAAAAAGGATTGATGAGAATGGGATTCGAACCCATGAGGATTGCTCCACCAGGAATGTGGTGTGAGGTTACCTTAACCTGGCGCCATAACCTGTTTGAAAGTTAGACTAGTTGTTGATGGGTGCTGAGATTAATGGTGGGGCGCTTACCAACTCGGCCATCTCACCAGAATTGGAAAATTTCTAGAATTATTGTTTCTAGTACCCTAGTGTCTCGAGCCTAATTCCTGAATTTATCCACTTCTTAAATCGAAACCTCGCTCCTTTAACACCCACCCCTTTTATTAACACTTGCTAATAACTTGACCTACATAACGTTTTTAAAGCTTTAATTTAATATAAAGCTTAATAAAAAGTATAACATTAAACAAGCTTAAATAAAAGTTGCTGTGGATTTTTAATAAAGGATAATGTCCCACAGAAGCTCGCGAGCGAAACAAGCTCGCGAGCTGTCAGATATAGGGGACATCAGTTGTGTTCTATTGGATAACTAGCTGCAGACGTTCTAAAACGCACATTCCTCTTTTTATGGAGTCCAGTTACGGAACTTATATGTTCAGATCAGAGGGAGCTTTTCCGTATATGGGGTGCTAGCGCACCCCCTGCTAGCTGACATACGTCCTTAACGCTTTGACGCAGTTACGGCGTTAATTATTACATTTCTTTACTTTTTAAAGCTTCAGCTTTCTATTCCACCTTTTTTCCGGCGATTATATCCTTTTAATCAGCCTGTTCCTCCTTTAAAATCACTCGTAAATTGTTCTTCCGCCGATGGAGAGCTTCCGTAATATCCACTAATCCTAGCTGCTTTTTAAAATGCTGAAAAAGTTTGCGTATTAGGGCCTTAATTAGCCTATTAGCCAGTATATCCCCCGTAAATATATAATCTACTTTAATTATATTCTTTTTTACGGCTTTTCGTAGCCAGTAGTTATGTATATCTATATACCGCAGCTTCGTTTGTAATAGGACGACGTCGGCGTTAAAAAACCGTATCGTCTATTAATTGTCGTATTATATATTTAACGGTCCAGTATTTAGGGTAACTCTTAACTTTTTGATTAATCGAAAATTAAATAAAGCCTTTTTTATAGCCTTTGTAAGGGATAATAATTCCGCTTTTGTTGTAAACATAGTTATTATATCTTACTTGTTCGCCTGCTATCTTATTACTTTTTTAAGCAGCTTTATAACGTAAACTTAAAAACTTTTTTGATCGATCGTATTATCCGTAAAAGAAATATCGTTTTAAGTATTTAATGAAGCCTTACCTCCGAACTGCAATGTTAACGTTTTGGTTCCGATTAGGTATAATATGATTCGATCGGCGGCTTTGTAATATACGTTGTTAGAGTTTAGGTTAAATCGGGTGAATTGGGATACCATAAAGGTTATATCAGGTTACGTATTAATTGTTACATATAAGATGGAACTAATTCTTTTCTGATATTTTTTGATAAAGTTTGGATAAGCCAAATTAGGATTCGGTAATAGCTTAACGTTCGTTATTAACGTATTTAGGAGGTTATTCAGATTCTCTTTTAGAATTAGGATAGCTAGATTTTTCTTTTAGCTCTATCTTTAATTACTTCGATGCTAAGGAACTACTGCAAGTCTATACCCCCTGTAAAGGTATACCGTTTTCTTATTTATTCAATCAACTAATCGACCAGGTCTTAATTTTCCTTACAGTATGCTGTAACGATATTTTCTCCAAAAAAAAAGGATAAATATCCCTTAACAAATAAAATAATAAAGTTCGTAAGGAACGGGCGAAGTTCTAATTTTATAAGTATTCTAATAAAATCTTTCTGCCATAATAAAAGTAACTCCCTTGATCTATATAAAACCTTCCTGATTAAAAGAATCTTATTATGTTGCAGGTACCTTAAGAGCGTCTTTATATATACTTCGTAGGGTAGGTTAGCGTTAACGAAGGTGTTTACAGCGTTATATTGCTTAAGCTTTAAGCTAAAGTTAGCCGCGATAACAATTAAGACTCGAAACAATCTTTATTTAATTTTTAAATCATTCTAAACCGGATAAGGCTTTTATAATTTAAATAAACGTTAAAAGGCTTCCATTTCCTAAAAACGTTGATAATTATTAGCAGCTCTTTATTATAAATCTTATACCTAAGTTCTACGTTTCGCAAGGCCTTAAAATAATAAGCCATTAAGTACCATTTTTTTTTTATCTCTTGTTGCTTCAGAACTACGTCTAAGACATAATTTAAAACGTTTATCTCCAAGTATTTTCTTTTGTCGGCGTTAGGTAATCTTATTATTAGTGCTTTGGTAATCTCGTCTTTAAAAAAAAGGTTTTTAGCTTCTTTTAAAAATTCGAATTCGTTTCTAATATACTCCTTAATAATAAGTTTCGTTAATAGTTTAACAATATCTCCATATCCTTTAATAAGGTTACGTACGTAACTCGTAACTCCTAAGATCTGTCGGATATCTATAACAGTTGCTTTATTAAAAATGGACCAGTTTTTAACTATTTCCAATTTAAAATCCTGAATTTAAATTTAACTAGAAGTAAAGGTAAATCCTAAAAAATTTAACTTTACGTATATTACATGCTTTTGGCTAAATTAATTCGGATATTTACTTTATTTAACGCTTTAAAAACTTAAAAAAAACTTGCTTTTTATATTCTTTTAACGATTCGAAATAAATAAGTATATCGTCGAAGTATACGAAAATCTATTTATTTAGGAATTTCTTAAGTATGGTTATAATTAGACGTTAAAAACTGGCGGAAAGAGTTAATAAGTTCCAAAAGCATCACTCGATATTTGTAATACCAGTACATTATTCGAAAGGCAGTTATTTTCTTTTCGTTCTTAGCTATTTTAATACGGTAATTACCGTTTTAAATGTTTAATGCAGCAAACCATTTAGCTTTACTTGCGGTTTCCCTTAAGGTATTTATTAAGGTTAAGGAATATCCGTTCTTAATAGTAATATCGTTTAACTGCCGATAATCGACTACGCGTCGATAAACTGGATTTCTGCTATAGTAGATTTTCTATCTGCCGTCTTTAATTTTAGGTACTATAAGTACAGAATGTCCTACGAGAGATTCGGATAACTAAATGTAACCTTTTTTTAGATTTAACTACGTACTTTTTTATAAGGCCTTCGCTTCTTCTAGATTTATGTAGTAAATTTTGTAAAGCTTAAGGTAATATCCCTTTTTAATAAGTATGCGATAATTCCATTATCTGTATGAAAGTAATTTATGACTTTCTCTATGCTTAAAAAATCGTTTAAAACGCTAATACTTTAAAGGTATTATACTAACAAAGTTTAATACTGTTACGGATTGAGATCTCCCGTCTGCCTGCGAGAGACCAAAAGGGGGAATGACCTCGGGTCGGGTAAACCTCGGCGCCAAGAATGGTCTCTGCAGAGACCACAGAAATACTATAGAGTACCATAGAGATACTACAGAGACACCATAGAGATACTACAGAGACACTATAGAGATACCATAGAGACACTACAGAGATACTATAGAGACCAGACGGAGGTTATACTAAAAGAAAAAGATATATAAAACTTCTATGTTTTCTTATAAATAACACCTACTTAGTTTCGCTCCTTAACTATTAATTTAAGTCTTTAATCAAAGGTAACGTTTTTCGATTAAGGGAAAAGTCCGTAAATCTCTTTAATAACCAGATTATTGAATCATTTTTCGCCTTATTATTACCTGTAAATCAGAAACCCCTTTCAGATATTAATTATATTTCTAGGTAGTTATATAACAGGTTCGTTATATTTTGATAACTCCTTAATTAATAGCCGACGAATAATTTGAAGCCCAGTTAGATATAAGCTTTCTTAAACCCAGTAAAGACGATATTATAGAACGGCGTTCAGAAAACAGACGACATATCCGATCGCCATCATTAGCCAGTAAAAGATCGATAATTGGATTAAAATATCTTACCTCTTATTAAAAAAATCCTTTCTTTAATCGACAACATAACCCCTCTTACTAATCGGTTTTAAAAAGACGACCTTTTTCTTAGCAACAACTCTTTCCGGCTTCCAAGGAAATTATTAAGGTCCAGGAAAACGAACCGGAAAAGGAAAAAAAGAAATCTGAAAGCCCGAAAAGTAAGGAAAAAAAACTTACAATTAAGGACAAGCTGTGGATCTTAATAATTAAGCTTCAGGCGGTAAAAAAGGAAAATGCTAAACTCGCTCGATAGCAAATATTTTCGATATTACTTTTATTTAACGCGAATTAATTCCTCGAAAACATTAGTTTACTTCCTGCTTATTATGGAATACTAAAGGTTAAAAACTATAAGCTGACCCCCCCAAAATTTTATAACGGTACTACAAATATAAAAAAACTTTAATTTAAGCTAAATTTTATTTTAAGTTTTTCGAAAACTTCTTAAAAAAGGATTATCAAAAAGTATTAACTATTTCCCAGCTACTTACAGGAAAGGTTCTTTTATAGTTTCAGCCAATTATAAAGAATTACCTCGAAAATTACTCTAACGAATTTTCCGACCTTACCAATTACATCTTCGGTAATTACAGGGACTTAGAAAAACAAATACGAACTTTATTTAAAAATCTGAACAAGCAACAAAATGCCGTTAAAAAGCTCTACCTTTTCCAGCAAACACAATTAACAGCTAAATATATAACGGAATTTAATCGCCTTACAATAACCTTTTACCTACCGGAAAATACCTTATTTTACCCTTATTACGATAACTTAAAGTTACAGGTTAAGGACGAAATATATAAGGTACCCAAAATAACGTTATTCCAGGACTATACTAATAAGGTTATTATTGCCGATAAACGTACCTTTAATAAGTAGCTGGAAAAAAAAGGGTCCAACAAAAAAGGTACGATCGAAACTTTAGCAGCAAATCCTAAAAAAGCAAAAACAAAAACAAAACTCAAAAAAAAACCGAATACCACTTTAAGGAAACCGAAAAAGGATAAGTCGAATGTTAAATGCTTTAACTGTAGCAAAAAAAAAAAAAAGCTATTATAAAAACAAATATCGTTCCCTAACCAAAAAAGACTTCAGAAAAAAAAGTATTCCTTAAAAAAAAGCCCGGGCGGCCGAATAAGAAATAAATAATAAAAGCAAAGAAAAAAAGGAAATTAATTTTACCGTTTTCCAGCAGAAATATACCATTGCGACGACCCACTATAACCAAGCGACGATCCAAAGTACGAACGTTACCCGATTTGCCAGAATCAAACAACTAAAACCTACAAGTATTATCCCGGATAACCAGCTTCCAGGTTAGCCATAAAGCTAAAATACGAATATTATTTAGATGTACAAAAATGCGAAATACATTATAAATATGGCCAAATACACCTAGAACTTAACAACTATAAGCAAAAAGGCCTTAAATCCAGCGAACTCTTAAAACGGGCGGTATACTTCAAAACCGAAACCGTTAAATAGAACTTTATTAATAAGTACAGATTTTTCCATTTCTCGGCTTACAACGATAACGATTATCCAATTTACTTTCGAACAAAAAAAGATAACGATTATTAGCCCGGTTGGAACGAAAAAACCCTTATAAAGCCCGATAACGACAGCAAATATATCGAAATTCTCCGATGGCCCGAATACCTTCGATCTTATTATTTGCACCCCGATTCGGATCCAAGCCGAAAAGCTATTTCTTAAGGTTGTTTATGTTATACCTCTATACTATATTTAATACATAAACTTCTAAATATAGGAGCAAGCGCTGCAGAAATCTTAATTTCGAATCGGAAACCTTTATAAACGATAAAAAATAAAGGTTATTAAGGTAAAATACTAGATTGGCTAACGAAAATAGTACACTTACATGAATAACAAATATACCAAATACGTAATTAAGAAAGTCCGCAAATAAAAACGCCTTTTAACAAACAAAACCACGAAATTAAAAAAGGGCAAAAGCTTTCGAAATTAAAGTATCGAAAAGCTTTACAAACTAAGACCTTATATAAAGCAAGGTAAAAATTACAAGGCCAAATCGAAATTCCCATTTAGTACCAAAGCTAAACCTTTAAAACTATAATTAACTTTAGGACAAAAAGTAACTTCATTTCGCCAGCAGTAACCAAAAAATATTACATTGCTTAAAAGTAAAAGCTAAAGTTTTACAAATTACGGACGGTTAATAAAAATCTTTCCTAATACGATAACGGACGAATCTTTAAAGAAATTAAAAGATTTCCAGTATAAATCCAAGGGTACCAACAATAATTTACGTTAGATATCGCCGACATTTCAGGTTATAATGTTATCTTAAAAATGCCATATTTTAATTCTAGTAATCCGTTAACTAATTAGAAAACTTGCCAGCTTTTTCAAAACTACGAATTAATTCCTGGTAAAATAAAGGCCTAAAAACGTTTACTATATTATTCGAAAAACTAAAGTATTAAACTTTACCAGTATAATACCTCCAGAATATTAGCAATTAGAATAACTTTTCAAAAATAAAAAAATTACGAATTACCTTTATACGGATAATAAAACTATTGCATACTTATTAAAGAAAAACATTATCTTAAGCTTTATAGAATTTATATATTAATCCAAAAAAGGCAGAAGCTTTATAAAAAAGCATCCAGTTAAACCTAAAAAAAGGTTATATTCAACTATCGAAATCCCCTGCAAAATATTGTATATATATAATACCTAAAATTGAAGACGGCAAGCAAAAAATCGACCAAAACGGAAATCCGGTTTATCGACGCATAGTCGATTATCGACAGCTAAACGATATCATTATTAAAAACGGATATCCCGTAACCTTAATAAATACCTTAAAGGAAAACGTAAGCAAAGCTAAATAGTTTACCGCTTTAAAACTTCGAAACGGGTATTACCGCATTAAAATAACAAAAGAAAAGAATAGAAAATTAACTTTCGAACAATATACGGGCATTACGAATACCGAATAATACCTTTGAAACTTACTAACGCTCCCGCCTGTTTTTAATGCGTAATTATAACCATATTTAGGAAATTCCTAAATAAATATATCTTTATTTCCTTTAACGATATCCTTATTTATTCCGAAACGTTAGAAAAACATAAAAAGTATATTTTCCAAGCTTTTAAAGCTTTAAATAAAGCAAATATCCGAATTAAGCCCGTTAAAAATATAGACAAAAGCTAAATTATTTAGGATTTACCTTTACCCCCGAATAAATTCAAATCTAAAATTTTAAATTAAAAGCAATTAAAAACAGGCCTATCCTTAATAAGGCAACCGTTATAAATATCCGGCAGATCTTAGGATTTACGAGTTACGTACGAAACTTAATTAAAGGATATAAAGATATTATCAACCTATTAACGAAACTTACCATTAAGAAATATATCGGAAAAGAATTCGAACTTCCAAAAAAAAGCCAAAAAAGCTTTTCAGCTATTTAAAAACGAGATTATTAAAGCGCTAATAATAGGATTGTCCAACGCCAATAAAAAGAAACGCCTAAAAAAAACGCCTTAAACTATGCCCTAAACGCAGTTTTAAAACAACAAAAGAATAATAAAAAATAATACCCAGTAACCTATTATTCCAAGACCTTATAAAACGCAAAACTTAAATACAAGATCTACGACAAAAAGCTGCTAACGATTATTAACGCTTTTAAAAAATGGAAACCTTTCCTTAACAAAACCAAAAAGCCTTTTAATATTTACTTAAATTACAAAAGCTTTACCCGGTTTATAACGACTTGAAAATTAAATAAACGCCACGAAACTTGGATAATTTTCTTCTCGAAATACAATTTCTAAATTTACCATATCAAAAGGGAAAAAAACATCTAAGCAAACATTTTAAATCGTAAAGGAAATTACGATTCCAAGGTTTCGAAACGTCGAATGCAAATATTACAACAAATTAAAAGCGGTACTTTACGTTTATGTAAAATACTAAAACAACTTACCCCAAAACTTTTAACGAAATTCTAAAATTCCTAAAAAAA
>QJNY01000723.1:0-31355 GCA_004155945.1 Monosporascus sp. mg162
TTTTTTGATTCTAATTTTTTTTTTTTTTTTTTTTTTTTTTTTTTTTTGAGTTTGTTTGAATTCTCTATCTTCTGTGGTAAGTTCCGTTAGGAAGATAGCTATCCTGCTAAAATTGCGTATAAATCGTCGGTAATCCTTAGCGAATTTAAAAAATGCTCATATTTTTCTGATATTAATGGCCTATGCTTAGTTCTTAATTATTAATAGCTTTTCAGAGTTTAACGTGCTACACCCCCTCCTCGAACACACCAGCTTGTCGGACACTTTTTTAGCAATTGCAACCACCTACCTCTTATCGCTTATTCCTCAACACCACCATTATGGAACGCTTTACAAAAGAAACTAGAATAAACCTAGCCATTCAGGCTAAAAAAAAAAAAGACTCGAAACTTAGTTTCAGACGTCTTGGTTTTATATACCAGGTCCCGTCATCTACGTTAGAAAACCGAATCAACAACAAACCTTCCCGAGCCGATATTATCCCCAATCTTCGGAAATTGACCGCGACCGAAGAAAAATCAATTGTCGACCGTATCCTTAACCTAAATACTCAAGCGTTTCCTATCCGGCTTTAGCATGTTAAGGATATAGCCAATCTACTGCTTGCCTAACGCGTTGCAGGACGTATAAAAATTAACTGGGCGTCGAGATTTATTAAACGGCAACAACAACTTTAAACGCGTTTAAATCGGAAAATCGATTATTAACGGATTTTATCCGAAAATCCAGAAACGTTTCGCAAGTAATTTAAGCTTATTCGGGCTACAATCGCAAAGTACGGTATTATAAAGGGGGATATTTATAACTTCCACGAAACTGGATTTTTGATAAAGCTTTTCATGGCAACGGGCATAATAATTACTAATAGCGAAAAACGTAAAAGATTTGAACAAGCGCAACAAGGGAATAAAAAATGGGTTACAATTATCCAGTTTATTAATTCCTAAGGTTGAGCTATGCCGACATTTGTTATCACAGCGGGGAAAAATCATCTTGGATCCTAATACCGCGATAACCCACTGCCAGCAACCGATTGAAAAATTGCATTAATTGATAATAGCTAAACAACAAATAAATTAAGTCTCGAATGGATCCAGCATTTTAACAAGCATACTTAAACGCGTACGAAAAGTTCGAAACGTTTCCTCATCTTCGACGGCCATAAAAACCACCATTCGATAGAATTCGAAAAATACTGCGCTAACAACAATATTATTACGCTTTATATGCCCGCGTATTTTTCGGCATCGGCTTTAACCTTTTGATATATCTTGTTTTTCTATTTTGAAACGCGCTTATTCGCGGTACATCGAAAACCTAATGCGACGCTATCATACCCATATTACCAAAAAAGATTTTCTTGCCGGCTTCTACGACGCGTTCCAAGTTACCATGACGTCCGATAACATCAAATCTAGATTCGCGAAAGCTGGTCTTATTCTATTTAATCCCAATAACGTTTTTTCCGAATTGGAAGTTCCTCCAGTTATGCCTACGCCGACCGTTTCCCCGCTAACTTCCGCCGGTTCCATTCGTTCCCCGCCCGCCAAAACCCCTAGGAATATTAAGGAAGTAACGCGGCAATCGCCTTATTTACAAAAGAAGATTAGAAATTAACAGGGTAGCTCGTTAACTAAAATAGCTAAATCGGTTTATCTTTTGACTAAAAGTTATTTGTTAGTTTTGCACGAAAATATTCTTCTTCGGGAAAAAGCTGCTTAATTGCGCGAAACGAACCACATCTTAAGCAAATATTGCAGGGCCAAAAACAAACGTTTTCAAAAAGGAAGAATACTTACTATATAAAAGGGATAAGCTTTTCTGGCTTAAAAAGAAGGGGGTGGTAAAAAAATGCAGCTAACAGCAGCTGGAGGGGGTCGTCGTAAAAGGGTTAAAACCAAAGAACGGAAATGTGGCGTTTGCGGCAAGCCTGGACATAATGCGCGTACTTGTATAGAAGTTGTAAATACGTCTAGCGAAAAAGAATCCGATTGATTTGAATCAATGCGATAAGTTGTTGTTAAGTTAATTCAATTTGTTGTTGCAAAGTGTCAAAAAGTGTCCGAGGTGGTGTGTCCGAGGAGGTGGTGTGGCACGTTATACGAATTTGTGCTAACCTAATAATATATCTTAAGAATTTGATTTTCTACTTATAAAAGTTGTTTTTTTCGGTATTAACTGAACCTTTGGCGCTTTATAAAGCTTATAAAACTTAATCAATGTATTTTTCGTACTTCTTTTCCGTTTTAAAGTAAATAAGAATCCCGTCGAGGTAACAGATAATAAGAATATTTAGTTATTTTTTTACTACGGAATTTATTAACCGTTAGAAAGTTGTCGGTACGTTAGTTAGTTTTATACGTGTAATTAGGTATTTGTATAAGCTATATTTTGTCTTAAAAGCTATTTTTATCCGTATTTTTCTTTAATCCGAATTATATTATCGCTATTTCGAAGATCGATACTTACAAAATATTTTGCTCCGTGCAGGCGGTTTTTTATTTTAGTAACCACTAGTAACGGCGTTTAGTTTTTCACGGTGATGTCGTTAAGTTGTCGATAGTCTATTATGGATTGAAATTTTCTTCCTTTTTTAAGTACGAAAAGCATAAAATATCCGGTTGGTAATTTAAAACGTTATATATATCCCTTTCGAAGCTTATTTTCGAACTAATTAGAGAATGTATATAATGCTATATCGTTCAAATTATATATCGGATAAAAGACGGTGCTTTTCCTATCTTTGAGAATTATTTAGTAATCCCATCTGCTCTGCTTTAACAATTTAATATTACGTTTCTTTAAAAATACTTTATCGTATTTGTAGTATTATAGAAATACCTTGGATATTATTTTAGTCGCTTTTCGCGTGGGCGTTTTAAATCGCTATTTATTTACTTAAATGCGGTTTAAAAATAGCGATAATGCGTTGTATTTTTCGGTTATACACTTTTTATAATATGTCGCATTCCTTTAGGTTGTAGAGTTTTTGCCGTTTCTTTATACCGATATTCGTTTATTTTGTAGACCGAATATTTAGATTTCTCGTCGTTTAGCTTATTATTGAAAAATAGACCGTAATATATTTGGCAAGTTTTCCAGCTAATTGCGAGCTTGTATTATTTTAATTATAGCAAATCTCAGATTAAGTTATATACTTCTATAAAAATAATATCGAAATTAATAATTTTGTTTCAATAAAGGTTTTAAAGTAATAAATCTTACGTAGGATTTATTCGTCGTAGCAGTTAAATATTTGACTTTCGGCATTCTCGATTTCGTAATATTTTTCCTTATCTTTCTATAGTAATTATAGCTTATTAACTATTTTTAATTCGTATTTCGACCGTAAAAGGTTTTTTTCGTGCTATTTTTATCGCGTTTAAAATCTTTTTAAGGTGTTGCTATCTATCTTTATCCGTTCTGCCAGCCTGGGGCCCCGTTATAGAGGGCTGAAATCTTTTAAGCTGTTTTTAAAATGTTAAATTCCTTTTTCGAATTTTTTCCTTTTCGTTTTAAAACCATTTTAACTGCTGCTATCGCCGGCGCAGCGTTACTGTCAAGCATTCCACTTGGTTTTGAAATGCCTTTCTGGTAATATATTCTAGTTCTGGTGTTTTCTATCTTTTATCCGAACAGAAACGAATTTTTCGTATATACCTGATCGCTTTTTTCGGTCTTCCCTAAAGGCTAGCTAAATCTATATGTCGGAAATCACTTTCTAGCAGTATTTTTCCATTGTTCTTTAAATTAATTCTTCCTACGTTTAGTGGTCGTATTATTCATAATAATACTAAGGTTCCTTTACGAGATAATGCTTTCTTTCTAACCAGCTCCTGGTTGCTACCAGCTCGTCGATTTCTTCCATCTTCGTTATTTCTCGTAGGTGTCGGTACTACTTCTGTTTCTTAAGGTCTTTTCCGGATCGATTTTTAAAATCAAAACCTTGTCGCTATATACGCGTAATCCGTCGCGCGATATATTTTTTCTCGTCCTTATGTACCTTATATTGCTGTCGTCTGCAGTTAACAGCGTAAAGTTTTCCGTATCGCCCGGGCTTTTCTAGGTACAGATTTTCGTCTTATTCTTAGTATTCCTTTAACTATATCTTAAGTACCGACCAGTTGTTTTGCTGCTGCCGTTTTTGCTGCGCGCTGGAGAGTAGCTTATCGTCGCTCAGCTGTTACAGATTGAGATCTCCCGTTGTCTACGGGAGACCAAAAGGGGAATGACCTCGGGACGGGTAAATTTCGGTGCCAAGAATGGTTTTTGCGGAGCCTACAGAGACATTACAGAGATATTACAGAGATATTACAGAGATATTACAGAGATATTACAGAGATATTACAGAGATATTACAGAGATATTACAGAGATATTACAGAGATATTATGGACACCAGATAAAGGTTATACTAAAGAGAAAGGATATATAAGACTTTTATGTTTTTTTGTAAATAAAATTTACTTAGTTTCGCTTTTTAGTTATTAATTTAAGTTTTTAATCAAAGGTAACGTTTTTCGATTAAGGGAAGAGTTCGCAAATCTTTTTAACAAAGAAATTACTGAATTATTTTTCGCTTTATTGTTACCTGCAAATTAAGAACTCCTTTCGGATATTGATTATACTTCCAGGTGGTTGTGTAATAGGTTCGTTATATTTTAATAACTTCTTGATTAATAGCCGACGAATAGTTCAAGGCTTAGTTGGGCATAAGCTTTCCTGAACCTAGTAAAGACGACATTACAGAATAGCGTTTAGAAGATAAACGATATACCTAATCGCCTTTATTAATAGGCGATTAATATTTGGATTAAAACATTTTACCCTTTATTAAAGAAGTTTTTTCTTTAATCGATAATATGGCCCTTTTTATTATTCGGTTTTAAGGAGAACTCTTTTTTTCTTTTCTGCAACAAATTTTCCCGGCTTTTAAGGAAATTGTTAAGGTCCAGGAAAACGAACCGGAAAAGGAAAAAGAGGAATCCGACAGCTCGAAAGGTAAAGAAAAAGAATTTACGACTAACGATAAACTGCATACTTTAATAACTGAACTTTAGGCGGTAAAAAGGGAAAATGCTAAACTTGTTCGACAGCAAAGGTTTTCGATATTACCTTTATTTGGCGCGAATTAATCCCGTAAAAATATTATTTCACTTTTTGCTTATTATAAAATGTTAAAGGTTAAAGGTTATAAGCTAATTCCCTTAAAACTTTATGATAGAACTATAAATATGAAAGGATTTTTAGTTCAAGCTAGATTTTACCTTAAATTTTATAAGAATTTTTTAACGAAGGATTATTAAAAGGTAATAATAATTTTTCCGCTGCTTGCCGAAAAGGTTTTTTTATAATCCGAACTTATTATAAACGATTACTTTGTAAATTTCTTGAACTAATTTTCCGATTTAAGTAATTATGTTTTCGATAATTATAAACATTTTAAAGAAAAAATACAAGCTTTATTTAAAGATTCTAACAGAAAATATTATACGGTCGAACAGTTGCACTTTTTCCAGCAAATTAAGTTAGCGGTTAAATATGCGACTAAGTTTAATCGCTTTATATTAATTTTTAATTTTCCAAAAAGCATATTATTTTACTTTTTTATAACAGCCTAAAATTACAAATTAAAGATAAGATATATAAAGTATTTAAAATTAGCCCTTTCCAGGATTATATTAACAAAGCCATTATTACCGATCGACGTACTTTTTCAAAGTACTTAAAGAAAAAAAGATTTAACAGAAAAAGGGGCGATCGAAGCTTTAATAACAAATTCCACAAAAGTAAAAATAAATATACAATTTAAAAAAAAAGCGAATATTTTTTTAAAGAAACTTAAAAGATATATATCGAATGTTAAATGCTTTAATTATAGCAAAAAAAAGCTATTATAAGAACAAATATCGTTCCCCAGCTAAGAAGAACTTTAAAAAAGGAGGGATTTTTTAAAAAAAAGGCCCGGACGGCCGAATAAAAAAATAAATAGTAATAGCGAACAAGAAAGGGAAATTAGTTTTACCTTTTTCCAGCAGGAATATACCATCGCGACGACTTAGTATAAACTAAACGGGGACGCAAAGTACGAACGTTACCCGATTTGCCAAAATCAAATAATTAAAGCCTGTAAATATTATCCCGGATAACCAGCCTCCAAAATAGTTATAGGGCTAAGATGCAAATATTATTTGGATATGCAAAAGTGCGAAATATATTACGAATATAACCAGATACGCCCAAATTTAACAATTACGGGCAAAAGATCCTTATATTCAGCGAACCTTTAAAACGGGCGGTATATTTTAAAACCGAAACCTTTAAACAGGATTCTATTAATAAATACGAATTTTTCCCATTTTTCGGCATGCAACGATAACGATTATTTAATTTCTCTTCGAACTAAAGAAGATAACGATTATTAACCCGGTTAAAACGAAAAAACCATTATAAAGCCTAATAACGATTACAAACATATCGAAGTTCTCCGATAACTAGAATATCCTCGATTTTATTATTTGCACTCCGAATCGGAATAAACCCGAAAAGCTATTACTTAAGGTTGCTAATTTTATACCTTTATGCTATGCTTAATGCATAAACTTCTAAATATAAAAACGAACCTTACAGAAATCTTAACTTCGAATCGAAAGGTCTTTTAAACGTTAAAGGTAAAAATTATTAAGGTAAAATGTTAAATTGGCTAACGAAAGTCGTATATTTGCATAAAGGATAAATGCACCAAATACGCAATTAAGAAAGTTTACAAATAAAAACGTTTTTTAACGAACAAAATTACGAAATCAAAAAAGGGTAAAAGCTTTCAAAATTAAAGTATCGTAAGCTTTACGAACTAAGACCTTATATAAAACAAAAAAGAATTACGAAGCCAAATCGAAATTCTTATTTAATACTGACACCAAATTTTTAAAGCCATAATTAATTTTGGAATAAAAGGCAACTTTATTTCGCCAGCGGTAACCGAAAAACATTATATTCCTTAAAGGTACAAATTAAAATCCTACAAATTACGGATAGTTAATAAAAGTTTTTCCTAGTACGATAACGGACGAATTCTTAAAGAAATTAAAAAGCTTCCAATATAAATCCAAATATACCAAAAGCATTTTACCGTAGATATCGCCGACATTTTAAGTTATAATGTTATCTTGGAAATGCTATAGCTTAATTCCAGCAATTTATTAATTAACTAAAAAACTCGCCAGTTTTCTTAAAACCACGAATTAATTTCTGCTAAAAAAAGGTCTAAAAAAGTCTGCTACATAATTCGAAAAGCCAAGATATCAAACTCTGGCAGTATTATACTTCCAAAATATCAGCGATTCGGACGACTTTTCAAAGTTAAAAAAATTACGGACTGCCTTTATACGGACAATAGGATTATCGTATACCTATTAAAGAAAAACATTACCGTCAGGTTTACAAAATCTATTACATAAATCTAGAAAAGGCAAAAACCTTATAAAAAAACATTTATTTAAACTTTAAAAAAAGTTACATTCAACTATCCGAATTCCTTGCAAAATACCCTGTACTTATAGTACCCAAAATCAAAGACGGCAAGCAGAAAATCGACTAAAATAAAGATCCGGTTTATCGACGCGTGGTCGATTACCGACATCTAAACGATATCACTATTAAACACGGTTATCCTTTAACCTTAATAAATACCTTAAAGGAAAACGTAAGCAAAGCCAAATAATTTACCGCCTTAAACCTTCGAAACAGGTATTACCGCATTAAAATAACAAAAGGAAAAAAATGGAAAATTGCTTTTTAAACGATATACGAGCATTACGAATACCGAATTATACTTTTAAAATTTACTAACGACCTTGCCAGTTTCCAACGTTTGATTATAACCATATTTAGGAAATTCCTAAATAAATATATCTTTATTTACCTTGACGACATCCTTAATTATTCTGAAACGTTTAAAAATATAAAAAGCATATTTTCCAGGTTTTTGAAGCTTCAGATAAAGCAAAAATCCGAATTAACCCCGCTAAAAATATATAGCATACGTAAAAGCTAGATTATTTAAAATTTACCCTTACTCCGGGTTAAATTCAAATCCCGAACTCTAAATTAAAAGCAGTTAAAAACTGGCCTATCTTTAACAAGGCGACCGTTACCGATATCCGGCAGATTTTAAAATTTACGAATTACATACGTAACTTAAATAAAAGATATGGAAATATTGTTAAACCATTAACAAAATTTACTATTAAAAATATATTTAAAAAAATCGAACTTTTAAAAAAAGCTAAAAAGCTTTTCAGTTACTCAAAAACGAGATTACCAAAGCGCTAATAATAAAATTGCCCAACGCCGACAAAAAGAAACGCCTAAAAATAAACGCTTCAAACTATACCCTAAGCGCAATCTTGGAACAATAAAAAGATAATAAAAAGTAATACCCAGTAACCTATTATCTCAAGGCCGTACGAAACGTAAAACTCCGATATAAAATCTACGAAAAAAAGCTGCTAGCGATTATTAACGCTTTTAAAAAATAGGAACTTTTCTTTAGCGGAACTAAAAAATTTTCGATATTTACTTAAATTACAAAAACCTTATCCGGTTTATAACGGTTCAAAAATTAAACAAACGTTACGAAACTTGGGTAATTTTCCTATCGAAATACAACTTCCAAATTTACCATATCAAAAAAAAAAAAAAAAGAATATCCAAGCAAATATTTTAAGTCGCAAAGGAAATTACGATTCCAAGGTTTCGAAACGTCGAATGCAAATGTTGTAACAAATTAAGGACGGTACCCGACGGTTATGTAAAATATTAAAGCAACTTATGCCAAAACTTTTAACGAAATTCCGAAATTCCTATAATAAAAAAAAACCAAAAAAAAGGTACAACAATTAAATAGATAACTTAAAAACCAACTGTTATACCGTAGCAAAATCTATATCCTTCGAAATTAACAAAAGGAATTCGTTAAAAAGTTCTATAAAAATCTATTATACGGATATCAAAGTATTTTCAAAATTACCAAACGATTACAGGAAAAATACGACTTTCCAGAACTTCGACGAATTGTTAAATAGGTAATTAAGAATTACAATATCTGCAACAAGGTAAAAGCAGCCCGATATAAGCCTTATGGACTTTTACAGCATACAGATATTCCAAAAAAGGTTTAGAATATTATTACTTAGAATATTATTACCGGTTTACCCTTATTAAAAAACCCCGTTACTGGAGTTTAATATACTGGAATATGGGTAATCGTTAACAGATTTATTAAATATAAATACTTTTTACCTTTTAAAGGAAACGTAACAGCAGAATAACTAATTTACGCCTTTATCCGATATTACTTCGATAAATATAGGATACTAGAAAAAATCATTTTAAATAAAGATAAACTTTTTACATTAAAGTTTAATACAAGCTTTTTTAAATAAATAAGTGCTAAACTTAAATTCCTTACAGTATATTACTTATAAACAAATAAACAAATAAAACGTTTAAATTAAACGTTAAAATAATACCTAAAAAGTTATATTAATTACCAGCAGGATAATTAGGTTAAACTTTTTTCATTAACTTAAATAGCTTATAATATCTTTATTAACGAAAATATAGGTATTTTTCCTATATAGCAGTATATAGTTACTAAGCAGAAGTTTAACGGCTAAAATAACTACTGGACAAAGCTTTAAAGTTAACCGCGAAAGCTTTTCGCGTAAAAACGGTAGTAATTAAAATTTAAATAGTATAAATCCGTTTATAAAATAAATTACAATTCTTTTAATAAAGGATAACCCAGTATTATTATAAAAAAAGAATTAAAATACTAATATTATTGAACGGAAACAAAGTTTATTTGTTACGCCAAAAGTAAAACGTAACTTCGAATATTTTTCGAAATAGAATAAAAAGATCCAGTAATAAGTTCGACTTTAAAAAGCTTAATCCGTTTAAAATCGATAAAGGTATGTCTAAAACTAATTACCAACTATCGTTACCCAAAACGATAAAAATATATCCTGTTTTTTTTATTTCTTTGCTTAAACCCGTACTTAAAAACGTTTTATTAAAAACTAATTTGGAAATCGAAAAAAACGACGATAAGTACGAAATTAAACAAATACTGGATTCCAAGGTAATTAAAAACAAAGTCTAATATTTGATCAAATAAAAAGATTACTTATACGAAAAAAATACTTAGGAACCCTTTAAGTACCTAACGAACGCGAAGGACCTAATTAAAACGTTTTACCGTCAAAATCCTAACCGACCGACTCTCATGCGGCCAAGGTCGTAGGCGATAACGGCCCGGTATCCAGGTTTAATTCTAGGCCGTTCCAATCGAAAGAAATAAATGTTTCCGCCGTAACGCCAATTTCTAAAGCAAACTACGATTATTCTATTTCCATCCGACGCTGTTCCATTTTTTCTTTTTCGTTATTTAATCTTTTTTATTTTTTTTAATTCGTTTACGGAACGAAACCCGCGGCGACTCATTTTTATACCCCGACGTTATAAGAAATCTTGTTAACGGCTCAACCTGATTAACTTAACCATAGTTTTTGTTTGCAATTGCTGCAGGTTTAACAGTACTTCCTCGGCGACCCGTTTCTTACGATTAATCCGCGCCTTTTCGGACCGGATGTTTTGCAACGATTCCAAAGAAATGTTAATAACCTTATAAGGCACATTAACGTTATAACAATGCTGGCACTTTTTTCGCCTTTTAACCATTTTATACTCCAATTTCAAATCCTCGCAATGTTTATAAATCATAACTAGGTATCCAAAATCTAAAATAAAAGAAATTAAGTCTTTTCGACTTTCGGTAAAGGATTTAACGCGTTTTCGTAGTAAACCTGACATAATATTAACTACGAACTAATAGTCCAAGAAAACAAAAAGCGAAAAGAAACGTACCTGTTTTATTTTTGGAACAACAATCTTAAAAAAAGGGAATAATATTACGGATTAAAATTTTCCGTTATCTGCAGGAAACCAAAAGGGGAATAACCTCGGGTCGGGTAAACTTCGGTACCAAAAATAGTTTCTACGGAGCTTACAGAAATACCACAGAAATACTACAAAGACACTACAAAGACACCACAAAGATATTACAGAGACCAAATAAAGGTTATACTAAAGGGAAAGGACATATAAAACTTCCATGTTTCCTTATAAATACCGCCTACTTAGTTTCGCTCCTTAGCTATCAATCTAAATCTTCAATCAAAGACAACGTTCTTCGATTAAAGGAAAAGTCCGCAAATCTCTTTAACGAACAAATTACTAAATCATTCTTCGCCCGATTGTTACCTGCAAATCAAGAACCCCCTTTCGGATACTGATCATACTTCCAGGTGGTTGTGTGACAGGTTCGTTACATCAGCTCCGTCCATCTCTCGTACTCCTATAACTACTGGGTGACGGTTGGTCCAGTGGGTCTAGCTTTTCTGGCTCCTGCTTGGGCTAGCTTTTTTGCTTCTCTTATCCTTTGTCGCACCTCGGATGAAAGGGTGTCGTTATTTTTGGCGCGGACCATATTAATTGTTTTTCTATCGCCAGATTCCTTCTTATGCTAACTTTCAAAAACTAAAGCCCAATATCCTTGCTTTTTCGAGTTTCTGCATTTTCGCGCAATATACCCGGGCTTATCGCAGTTATAGCAAGTAACGGATCTTTTTTCTTTAAACTGGATAGCTCCCAGTTCCATAAGTCCTGGTTAAGTTCCATAAAAAGTAAAAAGCATAAGGCGCCTTCGACCTTAATTAGCTTTTTAAAACTTGGACTGTAAGGCGAATTGTTTTCGTCGTTCTTGTGGTCGTTCAAACTGTCGATTGTCGATTTTTATAGTTTTAACGATGGATTTGTTAAATGTGTTAAGCCGTTCGATTTTAATGATTTCGTCCTTGATATTGTTCTTTAATTCCATATAAAAAACGTCGATCAAGATATCGTTTTTATTATCTATCTATCCTGCTTTGGTTACAAAGTTCTTAAATTCGACTACGTACTTAGAAGCTGGGCCCTTTTGTCTAAGCTGTAAAAGATCCTGTACAGGCTTTCGTTTTTCATCCGAGTTGTCTAAATTATCCTTAAACTTTTGTTTGAATTAGTAAAATTTTCGAAGATCTTTTTGGTAGCCGTTTCCTGGTCGTCTTCCGCATTTTCTAGGTAATTTCGCAGCATGGGCTCGAACTAATTTAAGGCGTTCGCCCTCAAAACCACTACCATAATAAGGATTTTATCCACCTCGGTTTGGATTATTTCCAGCCGTAGCTACACTCTGGCTTAAGTTAAAAAGCCTGAAACACTTCCTGTACTATCGTAATGTTCAGGTTTTTTCACCTAAATTTATAAGGTAACTACTAATACTGGGTTGGCTGGAACTGTAACCTAGGCAGTAACTGCTAAATGCGGGCCTTAAGCTACTAGACGCGTTCTTGCAGCTACTGGGCTAAGCTAAAAACAGTAGCTTCGGTATTCGTCGACATTTTAATAGTATTAAATATTGCACAGAATTTAACTGTATTACTTAATAAAAACTTGTATAGGCTTAATTAACTACTAAACTTAAGTCGTACGGTTTATGGTAACAGTTGTATCGTAAGAATTTATGTAATAGAGTATTAATTACGTTTAGTAATAACAGATATAAATCTAAGTAACCAAGTTGTAATTGGAAGCTGATGTTCTCTAAATAACGGGAAATAATAAACGTATATATCTTAAACGGGATCCTTTTAAATCCGTTTATCTTTCGGGATCTATTTGCTGCGATCTTTATAAATCCGAAAATCCTTTTCGATCCATACCACACTGATCCGTCTAGATCCGGAGATCCATTCGGATCTACGTCACGTAACTTAAGCTCTTCCATCGGAGGTAATCCGCACAACCTCCGACTGTTTGCTGATAAGCCAAGCTTATTTGGTCATAAAAAGTTTGATAAGAATCATAGGTATTTAAGTAATAACGATAAAGCTTCGTAAAGGTAATAAGGCCTTAATAGAATTGAGTAGTTATCATTTAACGTCTTCTCGAAGGTAATAATAGCGGTATAAAACGAAATAAAGATGAAAAAAATGATTAAGAAAAAAACATCAAATGGGATCAAATTATGTTGTATTATAGGCTTTGGTCTCCCCAAATGAAATGTGGACAAAGTTAGATAAAATGGTAAACTGTTACCTTGATTCCTAGGCTTTACTAAACCCATCCCTTCCGCAGACGTTTTTCTTTAAGGCGATTTCAAATTGCCTTATCCCGCTCTTATCCATGTCGATTCTTGTCCAAATTCTAGACGGTCTTCGCAATCCGCAGCAGTCGAGCAAACAATCGTTCGTAGTTTTCCAGCATATATCGTCCAAAATCTGAATTTCGGCATTGTTAAGCCGGTCACTGTTTTTCTCTTCCAGTTTGGCCAATAGTTTGCTTATAATCGTTATGCCTTTCGACATATCCTTTTATAAAAATCGATTACTATTACTTTCATAAATTAAATCGTATCCGAAAATTAAAAACCGAAAACGATAACGTCCCACGTATATAAGCGATACACACATATAAGCGCAACACTTTTTTAGCTATTCTAACAACACATCTTCAATTTCCCATTTCTCGACAACCACAATATAAAGCGCTTTACAAAAGAAGCGAAAATGAACCTAGCCATTCAGGCTAAAAAACGAGACCCGAAACTTAGTTACAGAAAGCTTGGTTCTATTTATAAAGTATCATCTTTTACCTTAGCACATCGTTTTAACGGTAGACGCGCCCGGCCCGATATTGTTCCTCCCTTGTAGAGATTGACGCCGACTGAAAAAAAATCGATTGTCGAGCGAATCCTTGATTTAAATACGCGAACGTTTCCTATCCGGCTTTAGCATGTTGAAGATATAGCCAATATACTGCTGGCCCAGCGCGTTGCAGAACGCGTTGGAATTAACTGGGCATCGAACTTTGTTAAACGGGAAAAAATACTCCAAACGCGTTTAAATCGGAAAATCGATTATTAACGAATCCTATCCGAAAATCCAAAAGCATTTCACAAGTAGTTCGAGCTTGTTCGGGCTACAATCGCGACGTACGGCATTGTAAAAGAGGATATTTACAACTTCGACGAGACTGGATTTTTAATAAAAGTTCTTATGGCAACGGGCATGGTAATTACTAATGCCGAAAAACGTGGAAAGGCTAAACAAGCGCAATAAGGAAATAAAGAATGGGTTATAGTTATCCAAGCTGTTAATTCCTAAAATTAGGCTATGCCGCCATTTGTCATTATAGCGGGAAGAAATCATCTTGGGTTTTGGTACCGCGACAACTTACCGCCAGCAGTCGATTAGAAAATCGCATTAAGTAATAATAACTGGATAATAAATAAATTAAGTTTGCAATAAATCCAGCATTTTCACCAGTATATGCGGACGCGTATGAAAGGTTCGAAACGTTTTCTCATCCTCGACGGCCATGAAAGCTACCATTTGATAAAATTCGAAGAATACTGCCCTAACAATAACATTATTACGCTTTGTATAGCCGCGGATTTTTCGCATCGGTTCTAACCTTTTAATATATCTTGTTTTTCTATTTTGAAACGCGCTTATTCACGTTACATCGAAGACTTAATACGACGCCATCATACTTACATTGCCAAAGAAGATTTTCTCGCCGGCTTCTACGACGCGTTTTAAGCTGCCATAACGTCCGATAACATCAAATCTGGGTTTCCGAAAGCTAATCTTGTTCCATTTAATCTTAATAACGTTCTTTCCGAATCAGAGGCTTTTTTAATTGTGCCTACGCCGACCGTCTTCCTGCTGACTTCCGCCGGTTCCATTCGTTCCCTGCCTGCAAAAACCTTTAAGAATATCAAGGAAGTAACGCGGCAATTACGTTATTTGCAGAAAAAGATTAAAAACTAACAGGGTGGCTTGTTAACTAAAATAGCTAAATCGGTTTATCTTTTAACTAAAAATCACTTACTAGTTCTATACGAAAATATTCTTTTTCGGGAAGAAGCTGCCCAATTGCGCGAAACGAACTACATCTTAAGCAAACGTCTCAAAACCAAAAACAACCGTCTTCAAAAAGAAGAAACACTTACTATACAAAAAGGACAAGCTCTTCTGGCTCAAAAAAAAGGAGAGTAATGAAAAAATGCAGCTAACAGCAGCTAAAGGGGGTGGTCGTAAAAGGATTAAAACCAAGAAACGGAAGTATGGCGTCTGCGGCAAGCCTGGACATAATGCGCGTACTTGTATAAAAGTTATAAATACGTCTAGCGAAAAAGAATTCGATTAATTTGAATCAATGCGATTTGTTGTTGCTAAGTTATATGAATTTGTTATTGCAAAGTGCCAAAAATTGTCTCGCTTATATATGTGTTTCGCTTATATGTGTGGAACGTTATTTTTAGGAAAAACCTTTTAAAGCGATAGTAATATCAATAGTTTAATTCGGTCGATAATTTTATGGCAATTATGTACCATCAATAAGACGGTTTTTATAGAAATGTTGCAGTTACAGATTACCGGTATCGCATATTCGGACTTTGCGCGGCATGTTATTTTGCGTAATTCGAAAGGCCGTAAAAACGATTGAACCGTAAAACTGGCGGAAGTTCGGAAAGACGCCGGCGTTTTATACGCAGTTAAAGTTTACCTTTAAGGTTTGCTTTTAAGCTTTATCCTCAAGATTTACCGTGTAAAGCTTAATATCTTCGAAATTATATTGAGCTTGCCGAATCTTGGAGCCAGCGGGCATAAGGTTTATCAAGGTCGAAGCTTATCGGCAATCACGCATTCGGCTTCAAAGTAAGCCTCTATAGGACCAAGGTATCAATCTATTTTAACCGTGAAAACCATTAATCAGCCATCGTGTTCGAAGAAACTGGGTAAAATATTTATCGTGCAAATTACATCGTATAATGATTTTTCTGTATATTTGGCTCAGCCTGGAAAATAAGGCTTGAACCCATTCGACCTCGCATTATACTCTTTGGAAAAAACTAAAAATGCTACCATTTGGTAAGCAATATTTAAATGCAACGTTGATGTAGAATTAATGATTGGCTAAGTAAACAAGTGTCAGCTAGCAGGGGGTGCGCTAGCACTCCATATACAGAAAGGTCTCTCTGATCGGAACTTGTATATTCCCCGGCGGCGGAATAACTGCCCGGCGTTATTGAGAAGTTCTTGAAAAAGCTCTGTTTTTATTATATAAGGCTAGCGATTCTTTCGTTCAAGATAACGCTTTAATATATAAAGCTGCCGTTGTAAAGGAGTTCTTCGAAAGCCATAATATTTGGGCAATCAAATAGCCTCCGTATTCGCCCGCTTTAAACTCCATCGAACATCTTTAGCGCGCTTTAAAGGATAAAATCTACGAGATTAAACCCGAATTCGGGTATTTACTTAATAGCGAAAAATACCGTCACCGTGCATTCGAAATAATTAAAAACGCGTAATTATAATTAGATCTCGGCCTTATAACGAGGCTTATCAAGTCACTTCCCAAAAGATTAAGAGCCGTTCGTCGCGCTCGGAGATAGTATATACGGTTCTGAAGCCCAACTTTAAAGCTTCCAAATGACATATAACTTTCTAATTAAATGCATTTTGATAAAGAAATAAATTGTTGAAGTTGTATGGCTAATATAAGAAAGGAGGTAGATTAATAGAGCGCACGGATACAATTGATCCCTGTCTGTATATAACCATAATGCTATTACGCATTTTTTAATAGGATATCAGTAAACTTTAAAACTAGAAAGATAGTTACAAACCTAATCCAGAACCGAATTACTTCCGATTCGTTCTTAAAGGAAAGATTAACCGTTTATTAAAAGCTATAGAAAGGACGAATACCTAAGATACCGAATAACTCCTAAAAGGAGTAAAGCAAGTTTTAACGTACTTTTTAATTATTAATTAACGCTGTACAATAAACGTCGCGCCTTACCCCCTAAGCAATTTAACGATTTTGAACTTAAGGTTTATGACTTACATTTTTAACATTATTAGTAGCTTTTTAAATTTTAGGTTAACGATACAAGACGATGGAATGTATGTAAGCAATAGTTTTATCCTGATTAAAGGATACGGAGAAGTAGGCGTATTATTCCAGAGCCCTAAAGGCCCAAAAGCGTTACGTCTATATAACGTGGCTCACTCCGAGAACTTTGTATATAACTTATTATCTTTCCGGCAGCTCCGAAAAAAAGAGTACTGGTAGAATAACCGAAAGATTAAGAATTTTATTCGAAAGAAGTATAATCAGGTTATTGCAACGTTAATAAATAAATTTAATCCGTTTATCATCGAAGATATTAGTATAAAGGCTACCTATATAGTCCTAGCAACATATAAACGAAATGTTAACTTATATACAGAAAAATACCCGCGAATCGGTGACGGTGCGATATGGCATTTAAAACTAGGACACCTAGGGCCCGAAGTAATCGCCTAGTTACAGTCCTATATAAGGGAAGTCCGCTTAAAAAGTCTTACAACAGTCGAATGCCAAGCATGTAGCAAGGCGAAGGCCAAAAGGCAAATACGCCGCGAGCCGAAGAAAGAAGCCTTTCGATTATGATAGCGAATCGCCATCGACTTCACAGACTTCGAAAAAGACCGTAAAGGACATAGATACGTTATATTCGCTACCGACAGGTATTTAGGCTTTATTTGGGATATTTACTTTAAGAATCGAGAATAAGATATACTGATTATAACGTTCCGATACTTCCTAGGAGTTATGAAAAACTAAAATAAGGTTTTTTACAGGTAAACGAATACGATAACGAAATCCTGAAAAATCATTAATTTCGAAATATTTTTCAGTCTCCTTTTTCAGTATCAGACTTAAATCTTTAACACCGCATATCTAAGCTTAAAATGGGAATGCAAAACGCTTAAAGGGTATAATTAACGAAAAAGCGATTGCGATACAAAATAGCGCTAAATTACCTTCGTTCCTGATTATATATATCTTTAAAGCGGCAATATATCTGTACAACCGTACCTTTAAATACGCATTTTATTAGAAAAGCCTATACGAAATTTACTACATTTCCCTAGGATATAAAAACGGCGTTGCAGTACGTAATCGAAAGCTTTAGCAAGCTTACCTGCAAATATATAGCTGTATAGCCTATCTTACAATAACTGCCGCTATAAAAAAAAATAGAAACTCTAGAAGCTAAATCTTAAGGCATAAATTGGGTTTTTTGTCCGTTACCGATTTACAGAAATCTCCGAAATCTGGAACCCGTTAATTAATAAGGTTATTGCTATTCGAATTGTATAATTTAACGAAAAAGCTACCTTTTTAGGCGATATTAAAAACCTAAAAACGACCTTATATACGTTACAGAAAAAAAGGTACAGAAATTATTAAGACAGGTAAAGCTATTTAATTAAGCCTATAATCACCCAAACATATACGTGTATGGGGAAAATAAAAACTTAAATAGAATAATTTAGTTACCGGCTAAATAAGAAAGATAATTTTAAAATAACATAAACGTTAAAAACATACGGATTAGGAAAAAACAAGCCCGTTCGTATAAAATCAATTACCATTATACAACCGCTCTATTCAAACCATTTCCGTCCTTTAAGCCATTACTACGGCCAGCATCTACTTTAATAATTACTACAATTATTGCGCCGGCGGAAGGAATAAAAACGATCCTAGGCTCTTATTACGTTATTCAACTTGAAATAACAGTAAAAACCCAAAGCGTCCTACAGGTTGTAAACGTAAGCTTCCCGTATATTCGTACTATAAAGATATTATTCGAAGCGATCATAAGGTATAAAACGCCGCATGTAATGCTAAACGTTTAACCCGTTTTATAAGTACGTATAATAACCGACCGGTAAGCTGCAGAAATCGAAGGAAAATAATTACTCAAAGTACGCGCTACCTTAATCGGAAAAGCTTCGATATCTTAATCATATAGATGTATACTTAAATCCTAAAACCGGGTACATAAACGTAACTTACCGGTACCCCCGTAGAGCTATAAAGAGCTACACATATACACGTTAAGGATGTTATTTCGTAAAAACGAAAAGGCCCATTTGTAAAACCATAAAAAGATGCAGTCCTAGAAGGTCGTTGATTCGTTTTTTATTAAAAGGAAATAAGTTTTAAAGTATATGTAAATATGTGTTTACAAATTCGATAAGTATAGCTAGTTGCAAAAATGCAAGGCACGTTTCGTCGTACGAGACGATTAAGAGCTTAAAAACGCCGATACCAATATATACGTATTTACTTTAACTGGGAAATCGTTTAAAAGGTTAATCGTTATCACGGCTGAATTTAAGCTAAAGCTTAAGAAATATAACGCAGTAAACGCTTTTGTTAACGCCAACTTACCCTATAAGATGTTCATAAAGATACCGCTAAAGTACTCGTATTATAGCAAATTTCTTTTACTTAAAAAGACATTAAATAAATTAAAGAAATTACAATTACTTTAGCAAAAGGAATTTACTAGAACGCTGAGAAATTTGGAACTTATCCCCGGTCCTTATTAACCATATTATTTTATTCGTTAAAAGGTATTTATCTTTTTCTTTATAAATAATATCGTTGCGGCGGGCCACAAAAAAAATTAAAACCTCGACGATTAGGTAATCCAGCAGATATAAAAACGGTATACCTTTATAAAGGGTAAAAACTTACATTGGTTCTTCGTTATCGAAATAATTAAAAATAAAGATGAAATTTTTTAACCTTTTTTAATTCGACTTTATTAATAAAGTGGTTAACCTAATTCCAAAAAAAAGTTTAAATAACTTTTTAAATACGTTAATAACCGGCGTCGAACTATTACCGAATCCTAATTTGGCCTATCCATGTTCTATTAACAGGTACCAGAAAAGAAATCGGATCTATTCTGTACGTAATAGTTAATACGCGACTAATATAACTTTTACGATATCTCAACTTGCCCGATTTAATTCAAACCCTAACGCCGCATATCACAAAACGGCTAATCGAGTTATATTATACCTGTTATAGCTAAAGGTCTTGGCTCGATTGACAGACGGTCGGCGATTGTTGGACACATCTCCGATGTAGGTTCCAAGGTCACGTAACGGGCTCGATGGGCTCAACGCGTTTAATTAGACCAAAGGGAACTTGGCACTTCGAGCCTGTCGAGCCAGAAGGATAACTCGAAGTGATTCGACGGGCTCGAAAGCACTTGCCCGTTATAAATCAAGATCAAGCCGGTTTGAGACTGTCGAGCCAAAAGAAAAATATATACGCTTATTATTTCCCATAATTTAAATAGCACCAGCTTGCAATAACAATTAGTTACCTAAATTTATATTTAATGTTACCAAACGTATTTATCGCTTTATTGCTTAAACTTTTACGATATTACTGTTAACATAAACCGTACAACTTAGGTTTAATAATTAGTTAATCTTGTAGCCGTTATACGTTGCAAGTCTTTGTTTAATAATACCGTCAAACTTTGAACAATATTTAACATTATCAGCATGTCGACCAGCGCCGAAGCCACCGTTTCTACCCTACTCTAGCAGCTGTAAGAACGCATCTAGCAGCTTAAGGCCCATATTTAACAGCTTATGGCTTAAGCCGCCGCCCCAGTCGATTTAATGCCAGCGGTTATTCCAAGACTTAAAGTTAAAAAACCCGAACTTTACGATAGTATAAGAAGCGTTTAAAGCTTTTTAACCCAAGCTAAAATATATCTACGATTAAAAAGAATCGAAGGCGACGCCGCCAAAATCCTTATTATAGCAGAATTCTTTGAAAGGGACGCTTTAAATTGGTTTAAGCTTACGTTACGCGATTACCTAGAAAATACAAAAAACAACTAGAAAACGGCTACCAAAATTGTTTTCGAAAGTTACGTTGATTTCGAACAAAAGCTTAAGGACAACTTCGACAACCCGGACGTAAAACGAAAAGCTGTATAAAACCTTTTATAGCTTAAACAAAAAAAACCAGCTTTTAAATATACCGTCGAATTCAGGAACCTTATATTTATGATAAGATGGGTCGACAACAAAGATAATACCTTGATTGACGTGTTTTATAAAGGGCTAAAGTTATAAAGGGCTAAAGGACGATGTTAAAACGAAATTGTCAAAATCGAATAACCAAGCGCATGCGACAAATATATCATTAAAGCTGTAAAAATCGATAATCCACAGTTTAAACGGCGATAAGAACGACGTAAACAGTTCGCCCCGCGGTTTAAGTTCCAAGGAGCTAACTAAGGTCGAAGGCGCCTTACGCCTTTTATCTTTTATAAAACCTAACCAGAACCTATAAAACTAGGAGTTAACGAGTCGAAAAATAAAAGATTCTTTACCTGTTACAATTCCGATAAGCCCGGACATATTGTACGAAAATGTAAAAACCCTAAAAAATATATATATTGGGCTCCAATTGCTAAAAAACAGCATAAGAAGGAACCTGGCAACAGAAAAACGATTAACATAATCCGCGCCAAAAATAACGACAACCCTTTAACAAAGGTGCGACAGGGAATAAGAAAAGCGAAAAAGCTAGCCCAAGAAGAAGCTAAAAAGGTCAAAAAGGTAAATCTACAGGACCTACTGTTACCCAATAGCTACAGGAGCACGAAAAATGGAAAAAGCTAAACGACAATAAGCTACCAACCCGCGCGCAGCAGAAATAGTAGCAGAACAACAACCAGTTAGTGCTTAACGTATAGCTAAGGGAATACGGAGGATAGGACGAAAACCTGTACCCAGGAAAACCCGATCGGCACGGAAAGCTTTACGCGGTCAGCTGTCGACGACCGCAGTACGAAGTATACGAAGATAAAAAAGAGTATATCGCGTAACGGATTACGCGCATATAGCGATATGGCTTCGATTTTAAGAATCGAACTGGAAGCGATTTTAAGGACCAAAAGTAATACCGCCATATACGCGAAATGGCAACGACGGAAAAGTTCGACGAATTGGCACCTATTAAAAACTGGCCAAAAAGCAAATATTGCCCTATATATAAACCATAATGCTATTATACATAATGCGAATGTTAAACGCAAAAAGAATTAATCTAAAGAATAATGGAAAAGTACTGTTAGAAAATGATTACCGATTTATAGATCCAGTTAGCCTTTACGGAAAACCCAGAAAAGCGATCAGCTATATAGGAGGAAATTCGCTCCTTTTTAAGTCAAAGCTGGAAAACTTTAAAGATAAAATACATTGCCAAAAAACGTTCTAAAACTAAGTGAAATATTTAACAGCAACGCTACGCCGACAAAAGCAACAGTTAAAATAGATTTAAGACGAAAAAAAAAGATTTAAAAAAAGAATTTAGCAATTCGAAAATAATCCAAAAGATTTAAGCCATCTATAATGGGGTCTTAGGCTGGCAAAAATAAAAGTGGATAGCAAAACCTTAGAAGGGCTTTAAATACGATACGAACAGCACGAAAAAAACTTATTATGGTATAAATACGAGTTAAAAATAAGCGATATGCCGCATTTATAGATTACGGCGTAATAAAAGGTAATTATAACGCCCTAGAGGTAATTGACGAGCTATAGCTATTATAAAAAAATAAGGAATACCTTTACGAGGTCGAGAACGCCGAAGGTTAAATATTTAGTTACGACGATAGATAAGTTCGATATGAAATTAATTACTTTAAAACCTTTGTCGAAGGGAAAAGATAAACCATTAATTTCGACGTTATCGCTATAAAGGACTTCGATTTGATTTTAGGTTTTCCATGGTGGAAAAAGTATAATAAGGCTTTCAACTGAAGAATTCGTAAAATAAATTACGATCTATTTTCTAACAACAAGCCAAACGACGAAAGATGTTAATATTCGATCGATAAGGGAAACGATTGTAGGCATAAAGAAACGGCAAAACCCTAATTACCTAAGAATATACGGTATATCAGAAAAAAAGGGCAAAATCAAAAAATACGATGTATTATTGCTAACCTTAAAGCAAAATTCAAGCAAATAAATAACGATTTAAAACGACCGCCGGAAAAGCTACCGGAATAAATAATTAAGCTATTTTGATAATACTACAAGTACGATAGGTTATTTAGCAAGGAACCTAATATTAAACTACCGCAGCATAACGAATGGAATTACGAAATAATCCTTAGAAATCGCAAAAGTACCGCCTTTTATACGATATACAATTTAAACCATATAAAACTATACGCATTCCGCGATTACCTTAAAAACAGTCTTCGAAAAGAATAAATTCGAGGTTTTAAATTACTAGCTCGATACCTTATATTTTTCGTACCGAAGGAAAAGGGAAAGCTTCGATAAATAGTAGATTATCGACAATTTAACGACATTACCGTTAATGATAGAACGCCGTTACCATTAATTACGAAATAAAAAATCGCCTATATGGAACAAAATAGTTTACAATTATCGATTTTTAAAATGGCTATAATATAATTCGGATTAAGGAAGGGTACGAATGGAAAATAGTTTTTAGGACGAAATATAGCTTATAAGAATACCTAATTACCATTATGAGATTAACCAACTTACCAGGAATCTTTCAACGAATAATAAATTATGTATTAAGAAAATACTTCGATATTTTTGTTATTTATTACCTCGAGGATATTTTTATTTACTCGAAAAGGGAAGAAAAGTACGAAAACCATATTTATTAGAGTTTTCAGGCGCTGCAAAACGCCAAACTTTTGGTTAATACCGAAAAAAGCTATTTCCAAAAGCAAAAAGTCGAATTCTTAAAACATATTATTACGTTAAAACAAATTCGCATAAATCTTGAAAAGTGATCAGAAGTTAAGGATTAAGCATAACCTATTAATATCAAAAAGATATAAACATTTTTTAAATTCGTTAATTATTACCAACGATTTATATGCAATTTTAGCAAAATAGTTATGCTATTAACGGAACTTACCAAAAAGGAGAAACTATTTAAATAGATTCTAAAAAAGAAAACAATTTTCCAGCGAATTAAAAACGCCCTTACTAGTAAACCAATACTAATTATGTACGACCCAAAAAGACCATTTAAGTTAAAAACCGATATGTCAGATTACGCCTTAAAAGCTGTAATTAAGTATCGAAACGATAAAGGAAAATTTTACCTTATTGCATTTTATTCCTATAAGCTACATAAAGCCGAATTAAATTAGCTTATCTACGATAAGGAATTTCTAGCTATTGTTAACGCTTTTAAGGAATTTAAGCATGACCTTAAAAGAAATATATATTAAATTAAAGTGTATACGGATTATAAGCACATTTTATACTTCTTTACGGTATGGAAGTTTATTAGAAAATAGCTACGTTACGCAAAAAGCCTTTCTAAACTTGATTATGGCATTATTTATCGAAAAAGACCAGAAAATAACAAAGTAAACGCATTTAATAAACGACCTAACTTAAAAGAATTTGAGGTTATGGTATAGTAGATAATTTTCGATATTACCGACAAAAAATACCTAAAATAACGACAGATTATTGCGATACAAACGATACCAGTTAATATACATTAACGCTCCCAATAATATAAGGCCAATTAACAAGCAAAATATTAAACAAACAAAATATAGGTACCCAAAAACGTACAAGGACCTAATACGAAAGGTTTACGAACATCCGATATATTAACACCTAAGGATCCACAAAATCTTAAAACGTTTAAAACGGATATATTAGTTTCCTAAAATGAAAAGTATAGTACAAAAAGTTATACGGCAATGCGATATTTGCGGCAAAATAAAGATACGATAATATAAGCCTTACGAAAATTTACAACCTTTACCAATCGCTAAGCGACCATAAAACTCGGTTATATTTAACTTTATTACTAAGCTTCTTTTATCAAAAAATCCAGTTATAAGAATATATTACGACAGCATCTTCGTAATCGTTAATCGGTTTACGAAATGTTTATATTTTCTATCTTATAACAAGAATACTGATATAGAACACTTTGTATACATTTTCTTAAACATATTTTAAGTACTTACAGACTTCAAACGGAAATGATTTCGGATAAAGGCATTATCTTGGCTTTAAAATTTTGGTAAAGATTAATAACTTCATTTAAATTAAATTATAAATTATCCAGCGCATTTAAATCCCAAACAAACCGATAAATAAAAAAGACCAACCAAACACTAAAAACGTAATTACGATACTATGTTAACTACGAACAGAATAACAAAATCGAAAAGTTACCAGTTACATAACAAACCTACAATATTAATTTGTACGAAAGTATTAAAATAACGCCAGCAACTACCAATTTTAATTTTACACTTAAATTTTACCGAAATTTACATAAAGATAAACCAGCTAACATTAAAGCAATTTTTGCGTTAAAATAAATAAAACAGCTATACGTAAAAATAAAATAAAGCTTAAATTCGTACGTAACCAGATAAGCAAATATTACAACTAAAAAAGATTAAAAAGATTAACTTTTTCGGAAGGGAAAATGGTTTACTTAACAACCAAAAACATCCAAACCAAAAAACCAAATAAAAAACTCGTTTTTGAAAATATCGGCCTATATAAGATCGTTAAGAAAATCTCAGAAAATAACTATAAATTGGAACTAGCGCCGAAAGTCAAATTCCATCCGGTCTTTCATATTTCTCTATTGAAATCAGCAATAAATATAATTAAAGTCAGTACGAAATAAAACGAAAAAGTTATAAAAGATATACTAATTTACGAAGCCAAAAAAATACTAAAGGTACCAAAAAAAAAAGGATTCACCTAATACTTAGTTAAGTAAAAAAACTACCCAAACTCCGAATACACCTAGAAACCCGCAAAGAACCTTATAAGTGCCAAGCACCTTTTGAAAAACTTTTACCAGCAACGCCGGAAGCGCCAAGGTTAAAAGTACTGAATTGGGACGGGGAGTCTCAGTTCCGATCAGAGCATCTTCAAGAGCGGTGTCACAATATAATAGCCGAGTGTAGCGGTAATGAAGGCAAACGAAAAACACTGTATTTTGGGTCGGTGTTAAACCAACCTCTAGAATCAAACATAAGTATAAAAGCAGACGATGAACGATGATGAACATGTTTCGGGGTTGCGCCCGGCGGAAAAAGCTCCTAGAAATATACATATAAAGCTGATTAACTGATCAGCCAAGCCAAGCCCCCTGGGCCGGCACCCTGTACCATTTTAATTCTTTTTTCTCGAAATGAAATTATCCTTAATATATCTTAAAAGACAAATGAAAATATAACGCAAATTAATTTCTAACGCCATAAACCATACATAAAATATATTAGTTAATTTAATTAACGTTTACGCAGCTTGTCCTCTATTATTCTTAATTTAGAACTTCGTTTTTGACGCCTGGCCAAATCCTTTCGCTGCTTGGCCCTTTCTTGCTCCTTTTGAGCCTTATTCTTTGGTTTCTCCGTACTGATTAAAGACTTGTACCTAGCGCAGCTTAACCATCCTTGTAGGAAGTATGGTTCTAGTTTTTACCCGGCATCTTCGAATATATCTTCTACCTACTTATACGGTGTAACATATTAACCTTGTACTATAGCCATTATTCGCTAATCACCAACCTTCGGTCGGGGCTTGTACTTTATTTCGAATGGTAATTTCGTAAGTGTCAAATCAGGACGTATAGCTTTAGATGCCGATGGGCCAATTTAAATTGATAAGGGAAGGGGTATTAATATCGGAAATTGTCGTAGGGAAAATTAACAAAACTAATCAAAACGTGGCTTTGGTTAACACCGTCTACCATGGAATAATCGGGCAGATTAATCAAAATCTGGCTCGTTATCATTTTTTTCAGCTAATAAGGACGGGGGGTTTCTAAGCCATTTTGCTACGTTTCTCTTAACGTTTTCATCTTCTAATCTTAGGCCTAAAAATGCTTTAATCATATCGGTAATGCTATTCTCCATGCGATACTCGCCAAGTCCTATTCCGTCGATCATAATTCTATTTCTCCATTTTTCAAGGTCGCGGGCAATAATATAAAAGATATAAGCAATTTATAATCCGCAGGTATAATATTTGATTTAAGTAAACATCCTAACGATTACCATACGGGCAGGCGGATTATCAAGCCCTAATTTGCTCTACGCCTCTCCGTATAGCTAAACTGACAACTGGGTACGATTCTTAATGGTATAAATGTCGAATATCATCACTAAACGCTTTGATCAGTCGTGCAACATACCAATCTAATACTCCCTTAAATCTTTCTCTATCGGGATTCTAATTTAGGCGACAAATTATACCTATTTCGGGTTATTAATACTAATTGCCTTTTAGGTTTTACTAAGAATTAGTTTAAACTTGCCATATAAAATTACTCGTCTAGCTTTTGGAATGACGGCGATGGTTTTTGAAGGTACGTCCTGGGCGATTATTTAAATAAAAGCAGTAATATTTTTGAAACGTAATTAAGTTTTATCTTAAACGATTATAAAGGTTTGCTAAAGATATCCAGCTACTTCGTTACTTCATTATTCTATTAACTAATATGGTAACGCGTTAATATTTCTCCATAAACGTTAACTATTAATATTCTTTAGGTATATAAAAATAAGCTAATCAAACCAAATTTAAGGCGCAACTTTTCTTATAAGGTTAAGGGTAAAACCATTGTTATGCATCTTTCTAAGGAATTGTACCATGTTATCTTTTTCCTATATAGGTATATTAGCCGATTATGCAAGCTTTCTAAAATCTGAAATGTTCAACTTTTTAAAGCTTTCGCCTTTACTTTACATAATACGCATCTTAGACGACGACATAATAATTGGGTATATACTAATGAACGTGCTTGGGTATAGTATTAGGTAATTTAAGGACAATAATAATAGCTGGGGATAATATATAATATGTATATATAGGTATATTAGTAACGTATCAGACAAGCGAGCGAGCCGGACAAGCGAGCGAGCCGTTTTTGGTCACTCCACAACAATGCACCTCAATAACTCAACCACAACACATTAAATCAACTCAAACCAATCGAATGCTTGTTTACTAACTATATCTCCAGCTTCTTTCCAAGTATACACATTATATCAAAGCTTGTTGCGGATGCCATGTTGCTATTCCTTCCTGCTAACCCGCCCGCAACCGCCCAACTTTAGCAGCTATTAGCAGCAATTCTTTGCCATAACCTTTCTGCTGGCTAAAAAACCTTGTTTATCCTATATAGGAAGTATTCCTCTTTCCGGGAAACGTCTGTTTTAATCGTGTAATTGCGTAGGTCTCGAGTTATTGCAAAATCAAGTCCGACACGCCTTGCTATACGCCCCGGGAGACGCCCCGCGAAACGCCCCGGAAGACGCCCCGCACGGACCCCCCATGCCCCCAACGCGTTCCCAACGCACTTCCAACGCGTTCTATAACACGTTTTCCAACGTATATCTTTAACGTATTAAAGTCGGACAAGAAATACTCGCGTATTTGGGTTCAGGATTCGGTCGAGAATAGTTATCTAGTCGGTCGGCTTTAGTTCTTGCGAAATAGGGGTAATATTAGCTTGGACGCGTTAGGCGCTGGTCGGTTACGGTCGGGTTGGCAGGAAGGAATGGCAATATAACGTCCGCAACAAGCTTTGATATAATGCGTGCACTTGTCCAGAAGCTGTAGATACGGTTGGCGAAAGATAATACGATTGATTGGAATCAATTGGATATGTTGTGGTTGAATTATTTGGATTGATTGTTGTGGAGTGCCCAAAAACGGCTCGCTCGCTTGTCCGGCTCGCTCGCTTGTCTGATACGTTATAGGTATAGGTGCTTTACAGACGTTAAGATATAATTGTTGTATAGGTGCAGGAATTCACCAGAATCTGCCAGTAACTTATGCGTCCAACTAATTAAATGCATTTAAGGCTAATATACCGAATTTGTGCAGATAAAACGTATACGCCGAAGAACTCACAGAAAATTTCATCCGAAGTTATATAGAAAGGTGCCGTCGTCGTCGCTTTCTTTAATCAGGTATATACACTCGTTTTTTCGCATTTACACTTCTTTTGCAACTTTTTTGCAACACTATTTTAACTTTTCCCTCCAGCCTTAATACATATCCAAATATATACATAATTATCTTCATTACACAGATCAATACCATCATAAGTTTTCGTCAACCATCAGATTTACGCAATCCCCAGGGTTTTCGCGGAAATGCAAACCCAGGTAATTTTGTCCATACTATAAGAAAATCGTCCATTAAAAAAAGTCCGGTCCAGATAACAAACTTTTAAATCCTGGTACCAAGAAACCTGTTAATCCTAGGATTAAAGCAAATATCAATATACTGAACCAAATTTCTAATTATCGTCGTAGGATCTTGGCGGTATCAAACTCGTCCATATTCTCCAAGCCATTAACCCGTCGTATCGATAAGCTATTAGGTAATATTCGAGATGCAAAACTTCCATACAATCCTAATAACGTTCGCAAGTTATAAAATCCAATATATCGTTAAGCACCCATTCTTAACCTTACCCCCACCTTCCAGTACAGATTCCGCAGCATAAGCCCTGATTAAAATAATCTGCTACCAAAGATACCGGTTATAAATAATCCACTACTTCCAAAACCTTGGCCGATACGACATGTACTTCTATTAACAAAAGTAGCTAATACAGCTCCAAAGCCCAATCTAATCCTTAGTATCGTTAAAGAGATAATCGGTAGTCGACGATCAGTATAGGCTATTCCTATTCTCATTAACATGTCGATACCCCGTAGCAATTCTGTCGCCAGGTTTTTATCAACGGCTTCGATAATCCCAGCATATCCGGCAAGTTTTCGGGTTACTAATCGGATCCCTAGGCCATACATTAACATCGAAGAGTTACGTTTCTGACGCATTTATCTCGATAATAATTGAAACGTAACCAGATTTTAAAATAAAAATAATATTATATACCATATTATTCTTAAGCATATCAAGGTAAATATTTAAGCTTTTCCGTAATATCGTTGATAAAATCCGCTAATTAATACAGATATTCGGGGCTATCTTTATTAGCGTTATCGGTAATCCAGCTACTAGTCGGTATTTGCAATAATAAATAGTAAGTAAAAAACTTTAATCGGCCGCCAATACCCAGTCCAATGTAATTAAGTACCTCCAGTTAATGAAAAACTTAGTAGCTTATCTAATATACGTCAAAGTTTATCGGGCTAATTTTTTGGATCACTTTATAGTTGCGTTTGTTAAAAATCCCAAATTCGTTACTAAGCTATTTATTTAAGTATTCGATATACCTAACCTGGTATCCTAAGAACTTTGCGAAAAACAATATATAATATCGGAGCATTTTAATCAATACCGAATATACTTATTCTTTAGGTATTAATCGATTCCTGGCTTCTTTAATAAAGCTTATATTAATTATGTCGGGTTTATCGAAAAGCATAATTATACCTTCCAAAACGAACGGTTTAAAGCATGCCGGGCCAGCTTCTTACGATCGCCATAAATCAAAAAAAATATTTACGCAAAAACTTATCCTATCATTAAAATATTCGATAAGCATTAATTTCGAAACAGAGTGGGAAATTACATTATTAATCTCCGGTTCCGGGCGAATACAGCAGGACGTACTAATTATAAGTAAACCATAATAGTTATCGTACAAGGTATCGGTAAACGGAACGGTAAGGAAATTCAAATAAACTTATAAAAAATTATAAAAACTTAAAGAAGCTTAAAGGAATTTAAGAAATCTATTATACTTTAATTTCTCGCAACTAATCGCGTTAATTTCCTCCGTTCCTCTAATCATATCGTTTTTGTCGTATCGCTATCGTCTATAACCGTATAACCTTCAAATCGGCCACTTAATATCTATACCTCAATATTTATTCTTACAGGTTCTAAAGCTTTAGGCTGCCAGTTTTCAAGTAACTTGATATTCGCAGCATCCGAAATATCTAATATCGTATTATCGGGCTAATCAAAAATTGATCTCGTCCAACCGTCTTCTTATAGGTTAATCGGCTCCTAATATCCTTTTTCATCCTTTATAAATTGCTTTAATTTATTAGCAAGAAAAGTAACTTACAACTTCGTTCCATTAATTTCCTTCAAATAATAAATACCTAAACCGATAATATTATTAATTAAATACGGGCCAATTTAACGGTACTTTAACTTTATATCTTTAGACATATCTATATATCGTAACATATTATATAACAATACTAAATCGTCCATTTTTAACAGTTTTGTCGGTAAAGTGTTGCAATTCTCCAGGCTGGGGAGAACTCTCTGGGTTGCTGTCTGATCTGTCCTACAACTGGGGGGGGGGGGGGGGGGGGCCGCC
>QJNY01000724.1:0-31345 GCA_004155945.1 Monosporascus sp. mg162
GCGTATCGGAAGTAAAATCAGTAGTGAGAACTGGGATCGCATGCTTACTGTTCCTGTCGTGCTCGTAGTAGAAGCGGCCGTTCACGAGAGCGGGCAGCTCCTGGAAGTCCTTCTTCGCCTCGTCGAGCGTCTCCTCGAGCAGGCGCAGCTGCTCGAATTCGTCGGGTCCCCATCCCCGCTTGTCGGCGAACATCATGCTCCGCAAGGCATCGTTGAGCGAGTTCGCGATGACGGCCAGGAGCGAGCCAACGCTCTCGTTGTTCATGACGCTTCTTTCGCTTCCCTGCCCTTCTCTTGTTCTCCTCTGCCTCCGCCGTCTTATCCTGCGGATTCTCCCTTTCTCGATGCAAGCGCAGGCTCCCCTCTGTCTTCCGTCTCTTGCCCCGCTCGTGGTTCGTCTTTCGCCTGCCGAGAAGACCAATAATTGAGGCGAGATGAATGAGAGGACAGTGGCTCGTAGATTGTCGGACTTCAATGGCCTAATAAATGGATCCCTTTGTCGCAGGTGTCGGGAATTGGGACGTTCGCAAGGCAGAATGATCAATCACTTATCTATCGGAGGCCTCGCGGCAGACGGCTCTGTATGCCTCGCCCGTTCCCACCGGACTTGGGGTGAAATTGCTGGCCACGCCGTCTCCTACTTGATGAAACATTGGCAATAATACGAGCTGGGCATGGTGGGAATACGACGACGTCGAAGCTCTGACCGATAGTTTGATTCGGAAAGCTTCGTGGTCTACCGGTATTTGTAGTCCACCGACAAGACGATCTTGGAACGTTGAACCCCGTTTGGTATCCAATAATGTACGAGAGCGAGAGGGGCAGGGATGCGCTGTATCTGCTAATCTGGGGGGCCACGTTGACGCTAAAATCATTTCTTGCCGTTTTCCGGGCGCTAAATCAGCTGTGAGGTCTTACCCCATCCATTTCTGTAGCCTGTAGGGCTGATGGTATTATCCCGATGTAACATACACTTATACGAGTCTTACCAACTGCATAATGCTAATAATTATGCTATTTAAGTAGTTATTTATCATGGAAAGCTAGGTATCACGAATGACAGTATCATATTTGCATATACCCCATTTTGTATTATATACGTATTGCTTGACAAGAATGAGATGGGGCTATGCCTTTACTATCAGTCTTTAGACTAGGGCGTCTTTTTTTAATCGGCTAACCCAGGTAGCAACCGACCCTACATGAACGCGGAATCCGACCGAGCCTCTCACTTCCTCTTCTTCGTCGCGCCGCGGATATCACGGCCGCTCGCCTGCGTCGATTCCTTGGACTTCTGTATCGCCCCTTCAACCTTCTCCTCTTGCGTCTCCGGGATCGCTTCAGCCTCCTCCTTAGGTTCATCGTCGCCGCCCTGGCCGAATTCGTTAACACGGCTATAGTCCGTCTTATACGCCCAGCGCTGGTACAGGTAGATGAAGAAGATGATGTCGTCGCGGAAGGTGGCCAGGCGGTGCAGGAACGGCATCTTGATGGTGAAGGCGAAGAGGTCGTCGATGAACGTGTTCAGGAACTTGTACATCATGGCCTTGGCCGGCATGTGCGCCACGCTCTTGAGCCGGTAGTTGATGTACAGCGAGGGCACCATCATGAGGAAGCCGTAGGCGTAGACGGAGCCGACGAGCGTGGTGATGATGTACGAGTACCATGACTTGTGACTGTCATACACGAGAGAGTAGATGGCATAGGCGACGAGCAGAGGTACTCCGGCAATGTACATGTACTTGAAGGCAATCTCGTCGTACTCCTTCGTCTTCTCCTCCGTTTCGCTCAGCTTATACTTGTCCTCGAAGCTTATCCGGTAAGGGATGAGGGAGCCCGGCGGAGAAGGACGGATCCTGACATCCACGACAGTGGTGATCTTCCATAGCTCGATAAAGATACCGATGCCCTGAGAGCCAAGGATCATCCAACTGGTGTTCTGAGAATTGTCGACTAGGTAGAGGAAGATGACCGTCTGCATGAAGACGTTGGCGAGGATTGACCGAACCGAGATACCGACGTTGTCCTTCTTCTTGCGGTAGTGGGCGATGTCCGAGCCGAACGCGAGCATCTCCAGGATGATGTGCGCGACGCTTACAACTGCCGTAACACCAAGGAGATAGGGGTTAGTGTCGATAAAAATCTCCTTGATCATCTCGATCTCGCTGCCATCGCCGCCACCCGGCAGAGGACCACCAAATGCGGCTTGATGAGCTTGCTGTCTAGAACTCATCTCGATGGCGGCCATAGTGCTGAATTTCCAGGACGCCATATTAGTCAAGTCGACTCGCATGGGGAGGGTCTTAACAGTTTCGTTAAGGACGGTCATGTGGGATTTGAGCTGCCAGAAGCTGTTCACAAACAGCACCGGGTAGTACCACGAATTCTGTCCCGATCCATCGCGAGCACCAGTACGCTTAGAAGCATTAGCACATCACTGCAAACGATACCACGCAATGCATAGAAGCTTACCTCGACATTCAGGAACTGGCGCGTCGCGGGATGCATCGTAGGGTAGTCGAGAATTCCCAAATCAGGCACGAAGGACAAGCTCGTGTTCGGGTGATAGCAGTTAGCGATGATAGGTCCCGGGGTCAGATCCTCGGGCTCTTCTTCCTGCTCAGCCTCCTTCCCTTCCAAGAGGTTCCGAGTTTTCGCAACCTTCTTCCTCGGAATGTACTGGGTCAAGGGATACACAAAGTGGAAGGCCGTCGCCGGATCGAAGTTGGGTTCCTTCGGATCGAGATTGGCACCCGTCAACCCAACGTAGAAGTGACCCCATAGTGTCCCGTTCTTCTGGACAGACGCCGGGACATCGAAGGTAGTCTCAGCAATTCGGTTCTCGCTGGAATTTCCAAGCTTGAATCCGGTCTCCCTGAGGGCCACATACTTCTTCGGGACGCTGGCGATCTTGACGGGGATGAACGAGTCTGACAATGTGACAACGATATCAACGGTACTATCGGTCGGCCAGATAGGGGCAAGTCGCTGAGGAATTTGGTTGTAGACAGCGCCTTCATCGAGCGTCTTCGGGCGGAGCTGGTATGGAGGTATGTCGCCGGTGTTAGCCGGAACCTGGACCACGTTGCCAGCTGCGTCTTTCACTGTAGCTTGAGGCTTGTTCCCTCCCATAAATTGCTTCATCACCATGTTCATACCCCACCACAGGAGAATGCCTTGGCCGATCTTCATAAACATCGACTGCTACATTTATTAAATCATGGTATCAGCACGAAACCCATATATAATACGGCTCATAACAGCGTGCCACTTCACTTACGCCGCCGTCCTGCTCTCTTTGACCATCCCCAGCCGGGGCGGCACCACCAGGTGCCTCGGGCATCTCGGTGATAAGTAATCCGGGAAACAGAGGAGACGTCGGTGAGAACAGTTTTCAAGTGCTATGCGAGCGATTGACCGACACTTGTTTGATGGTCGAGAAAGTGATGCTGATGATTCTCCCGAGGGCGCCGTAAAGATTGGGAATATCGAGTAAGATGGCAACTGGCAGAAGAGGCGATTTCAGGGTCCACGGCTAGACTGCGATCGGGATAACGGTGAATAAGAGGCCGATGCTACGCCGGGGTGTGTACCTGGGTTCCTTACTTGGCAGTCTGGCGCTAGGGGGCGCCCCGAGGGTGCTATAATGGCGCTATACCTCCTAACACTCTCACCGGTCAGCCCTTAAGAGGCTCACATGGCCTTATACTTGTGCGGTTTGACTCGGTCCAAAATGTTCCTTCCGTGTTTTCTCGGAAGCGGTAACGTCAGTCATGGTCTTTCCGTCCCATCCGTCTCCAATTATGGACAATAATGGAGGAATTTGCCCTGCCACCAGGTCAAGCCACAGCGTATTGTGTGTAGGAGCACAACAGGTTCCTTTTAGTTTGTATGCATGTTGCCCGTCATCGGCCATCATTTTCACCATCTCGTGACTAGAGCTCATCTTCGACGGAGTAAGCGTTGAACGCTGTGCGACTTCTCGTTCTTCCGGCTTCCTTATTATATAAATATTTTCTCATTCGTTCGCCTGGTGGTCGGTCTCCCATATCCAATCCGGTCCAATCCCTGCATTCGCCTGACTGTGACACCCTCTTGTCGCCTTAACCTCAGTGTCATTTCTGGCCTTTCGATCTCGTATCACGAAGGTTATATACACGTATATATTCTACATACACCTCTGTTTCTACTTAGACACCATCTTTAACTCCCCAACATGACTCAGGAAGGTCGTCCCTTGGAGTCTGGAGGCGTGTCACCCATGATGTCGGTCCCGGTGTCGCGGACGGACACTCCGTCGAACCTGAACACCGATGTCCCGCCGAAGCGGGAGCAGACCAAGATCTGCGTTTACTGTGGCAGCTCGGCTGGTAAGAACCCGGCACACCTGCAAGCGGCAAGGGAGCTTGGCAAGCTGATGGCCGAGAACAACATCAAACTGGGTGAGCACGTTTACTATAATATCTCTTTTGCTTCCTTTTCGTCCAAAGAATATCGGATGGCAAACCTGCCTAGCTACATGTGAATGACAAGACTAACTGTTTGGCCGTTGTGTAGTATACGGAGGCGGAACGGTTGGTTTGATGGGCGAGATAGCCAAGACGGTTGTCTCAATCGCCGGACCGGATGCGGTGCACGGCATCATCCCGGAGGCGCTGGTCAAGTGGGAGCGGGATGACACGTATGCCTCAATGAAAGATGAAAACGGTTACCACGTTCCCGAGGAGAACGTGTACGGCAGGACAACGGTGGTCAAGGACATGCACACGCGGAAGCGGCAGATGGCGCGGGAGGTGCTGGAGGGCGGACCGGGGAGCGGCTTTATCGCGCTCAGCGGCGGCTACGGCACCATGGAGGAACTCATGGAGACGGTGACGTGGAACCAGCTGGGGATCCATGATAAGGGTGTCTGCCTCCTGAACATCAACGGCTTCTATGACGGCATGCTAGAGTGGATCAAGAAGTCGGTCGACGAGCAGTTCGTGCGCGGCGCCAACGCCGATATCCTCGTCACCGCCACGGACGCCAAGGGTGCGATAGAGGCGCTTCGGAATTACCGGGTCACGGGCGACCGGTACCCGCTAACGTGGGACGACTGAAGCGCGACCGGACGATCCAGTCTGTTTGCGCGTTGCAGAGATACCGGTAATCGTGCGAGGTAATTCATGGCAAGCGTCTAGCTATACTACAGTATTAGAATCGGTTGCAAACCGACACCAAGAGGCATATGAGATACGACGAATAGAGAAAGTGCACTAATGCAAGGGGCGGGGGAAGCTTGATTGGCACGTCTTCTCTCGGGGACCAAAGGTTCGCTAGACAGTGCTAGGATAGATAGAATGATTCGCCATTAACAGAACCCCGGCTGTCCCTTCATGATGCTTGCAATCACCTATGTATTCTCGACTGCGCGCTGATATGGCCTTATCAAGAGACATATGTAAGGAGCGGCATGCAAAAGGTCCAGAAGGGAATTCCGATATCTTAGCACTCAACGGCACGTCTCAGGAGTAGGAAGACAGGATAAATCCACAGACAGGTAGACTCTTTGCTAGATCGCAAAACTTTAAAGCAAATGATGCCCAGTACATCGCTTTCATGCCACTAACGGCACCGGACACCTTGCGGATCTCCATCCAGCCGATATTTTTGGCCTGCAGGAAGTTGAGAGGAAAGTTCGGTACTTGTACGGGCCCACATATTCGATCTGAGGATCGAGCTTGGGAAATGCGTTGATCTGGTCGAATATGTACATCCAACCACGCTCCGGTAACTTGGCCAGAATATCATTTGTGAGCTCAGAGTTCCGCTTTAAGTAGCATAGTATGCTGCTCCTATCTGGATATATGAAAGGCATCCGAGAAGCAGGCTTCCCACGGGTCGGGGATGAAGTTTTAATTATTGAACATCTTCGAAGTCGAGCGAGTTGAAACAACTAGCTTGGACGTCATCTGTAAAGGAGGTAAAGGGACAACAATAGTCTGTTGTGTCAGTATATGGTTAATCAAAATACGGGGTGCATAAAGTGGAGGGGAGCTTCGTCAACTGGTGTTTGGTATACTTATCTTAAGGTAGTAAGTACTTCGTACTCAGCCCCACCAAAATTCAAGGCGCTCGAACCCACTGAAACCGTCCAAACGTAAAGCTGACCAAACTGCATCTTTGCATTTATGCGCCTCTTCAAGCGCCTCCTTTTACATAAACTTCATAAATCCCAGCCGCTTCTCGCCTCGACTCCTCACTTACCCTCGACCCGGATTTCACCACACAAGTTCCCGAGTTATCGCACGCCTTCTTCCCGGAAACATATATATGCATTGGCCGAGGATTTCCTGTAGAACACCTCGGACGCACCTACCCGATATTCGTCTCTCAAGAAACTCCTAACACCAGTCATCTTCCTATTGGGGACCACAACAGACGAAGATGTCAAGCTGGTACAGCAACATCGTCGGCGCAACGACGTCAAAGTTCAGCAATCTCCAACGATCGTTACTCAGCAGCGAGGCCGACGGCGACACTGAAGATGATACTCACGTCTGCCGAGTCCTGCGATCCTACTATACCGAGAAGGGACAAGCATTTCCTGCCTGGTTGCCGCCTGATCCCAAGGGCCCCCCACCGGTCGCGCCCGTATTCTCGCAGCAGTCTCAAGTTGGGGCACGATATGGTGGCCTTGCACAGCAACCCCAGGCCGGCTCACTGAGCTCGTTATGGGATAACAGCCCGGCCTCGCAAACGCAAGAGGTGCAAAGCCTACGCAGAGGCAGGGGCAATCCGGCTCCTATGCGGAGTAACGACCCTAGAAAGAGTCCATTTCGCAACTCGGACCCCGGCCGAGACGATGTACAAGTAAGACCGCTTCCCAGTCAGCAGTCCGGAAGCTATCAGAACGCGAGTCCGTTCGGGAGAGACGCAGGCTCGGCACCACCTGGTGGTGCGTCTGGAGGCTCAGCGCAGGACAGGTTAAAACAAAGGTTATGGGGAGGTTCTAGAACAACCAGCCCTTCGGGTGGCGGGCCGTTCAACCCTCCGCCGCAAAATGACCGGCCACATATGGGTGCGAATTCTCCTTGGTCAAGCAACGAGCAGGATTACTCTCGGGGTGGCGGAGGCAAAGCCGGTGGCGGTTTTGGACGGCCGGGAGGGTTGCCCAGTGGCCCGAGAATGAGATAAAAGTCTCGCATCTACGTCAACCGGGATCCGAGCAGCGGCTCGGAATGCTGCTCAGGTTGCAGGTTGCTTGCTTGGATTCAGGCGTTTTGGAGTTCGCAATACGTTACAGCCTCTGTAGCGCAGGGTGTAAGACGTAGCGCATAGCGTTGGCGGCAGTGTTTTTCGGGGATCTGTACCTCTGATGTGATGGCCATTCATCAATCTGTTGTTTTAAATACTTAATAGCGTTAGACCTAGATATCTACATATGTAATCACGGCGGCTCCGAGAGCGAGATGACGAAGCAACATAAATACATACGAATCGTTTAACATATCAAGCATATAGCTACTGCAAGTACAGATTACAGTCCTTGATCAAAATTGTGAAGCCTACACTAAAAGTGGGAGTACAATTGCGCGTAAACCGCGTGTCTCCTGCCTAGTCACATGGACGACGTAAAGTGCACCTGTGATGATGACGAACGCTCAGCACCGTTAACGTTAGCCGTTAGCGGGGTTCCGCCACCCGACGGCAGCCCACGATTAAGCTTAGCAGGTGCTAGTACCAGAAGTCCAGTATGATTTTGGCCTAGGGAGTAAGTATTTGATACTTTGATATTGCATCTACCCCATGCAACGTCGACGGCCTCTAAGCCCCCTTAGATGCCCTTTGAATGCCCTTAGATGCCCGTCTAAGTTAAGACTCTAATTATCAAGCTTTAGTGGCGGGGCACATGGAGAGCTGACAGGTGGATGGATGGATGGATTGATGGATGCCTACCTTTTAGACCTGCCCACTCTCTCCCATGACCTCTCACATATATCCTGGCTTTGAAGGGTGTGTCTGTATAGAACAAACAAGACAGAGCGCATAGCTCGATCAAGGCCGCGAGATCTAGCCTAGAGCCAGCCTCGTGACCACGGTATCAATTTTACAATAAGAAAGACGATATTCTCGATTCGCTTTGTCTTCCAAAGTACCCCACGATGACATCAGACCAACCGTTAGCCCGATCACCGTCGCCGACGGGTAGCTACTACGCCATGAGCGACGACGAAGAGGGAGAGTACGACACGATAACGCACGCCGCAACAGGCCGTGGTGTGAAGCTCCTCTACTCCAAGTCCAAGGTCTATATCCACCCAACCCCGTCAGCTAAGGACAACATCCCCGGTTACATAGCTCTGTTGCAGCAGAAAGGCCCTCACGGCAACCGACCTTCCTCATCTTCCTCAACCACATCGAGCTCTCCGGCGTCGTCCGACCTTCTGCTCGCATGGCTCCCCGAGTCCTCTCTAGGAGATGCTGCAAGCATATATGTGAAGGTTGATCTGAGCGACGCCGACTCTCCGCCCAAGCAGAGCTACCTGGTGCCGCCGCCTCCCACTGTTACCACGCACTCGGGTTCTATCGGTCATTATTCGTTTGCGATACCCGTTAGCGCCATCTACTCTCTCCTTGTTCGCCCGCCCAGCCTAGGATGGTGGTTCGGGTCTGTAGTCATCAATACGAGAGCCGGCGACAGCTTCCCGGCCCTGTTCTTCCACGACAGTGAATGCCAGTCGACTATATTGCAGAAGAAAAAGCGGGCCAGAGAGAGCTTCAACCCGTTCGATGATGGTGGACAGATGTTCTGGGGTGGCGATGAGGTGCTGCGATGGCTGAAACGCTACGTGCGCATCGAGAGGAGTGGAGCTGAGCCGAATATCTATCTGGTAGAGCCGACCAAGGAGGATAGCGAAGCTTTTGGCGGAAAACCCACATCCAGTACGGCTTCCCAGATTGGCCGCAGAGACAGTCCCCATGGCGTACCGGGCAGAGGTGCTGCTGGCGCGTCGCCGTCCGGGTCTGGTAGCCAACGCGCGGATGCAAGTATGGACCCTGTCGTGAAGTTTGTAAAGGAGACCGGCTGGAACCTCATGGAGAAGTTCAGCAGAGTCACGACATTCACCCGCAGAGCTGCTCAGGATATTATGGATAATCCGAGACTGCCGCCTCAGGTTCGGAGAATGGTGAGAAATCCCGAGGTGCAGACTCTGCAGGAGGAGTTCGACAGTGCCAGGATATATCTGGCCAGATGGGCCATGGGCATTGCTGAGCAGAGCGAGCGAGATCGGAACCAGAGAATATGGACTGCGCGGGATGTTATGGAGATGGAGGATACGGACGTCGGAGAATTCGAGCTCTTAGAGACAACCTCGATGACGCTCGAAGACAGAAGAAAGCCGGTGGGCACGAAAGAGTGGAATAGCTTCTTCGACCCCCGGAGTGGACGGCTCTCAGTAACCATAGACGAAGTCAAGGAGCGCATTTTTCATGGGGGTATCGATCCGGAATCGGGGGTTCGCAAGGAGGCTTGGCTGTTCCTCCTCGGCGTGTATGATTGGTACAGCACCGAGGAGGAGCGGAAAGCACAAATTGCGTCATTGAGAGACGAGTACGTCAAGTTGAAGGGGTCGTGGTGGGAGAGACTAGTTGATTTGGGCGGTGAAGGTGAGGAGGGAGAATGGTGGAGAGAGCAAAGGGGTAGAATAGGTGGGCTCCATTCCGGCACTATAGGACGCATCTTTACTTACACCTCGGCAGAGAAGGATGTACATCGAACTGACCGAACAGTTCCGATCTTCGCAGGAGAGGACATACCACACCCAGACCCGGAGTCTCCCTTCGCTGCGGTGGGCACCAACGTGCACATGGAGCAGATGAAGGATATGCTGCTCACTTATAACGAATACAACAGGGAACTCGGTTACGTGCAGGGCATGTCCGACCTGCTCGCGCCCATCTACGCCGTCATGCAAGACGACGCCATCGCCTTCTGGGGCTTCCAGCACTTCATGGAACGGATGGAGCGGAACTTCCTCCGCGACCAGTCTGGTATGCGTAACCAGCTGCTCACTCTGGATCACCTCGTCCACTTCATGGACCCGAAGCTGTACGCCCACCTCCAGTCGGCCGACAGCACGAACTTCTTCTTCTTCTTCCGTATGCTCCTCGTCTGGTACAAGCGCGAGTTCCTGTGGATGGACGTCCTGCACCTGTGGGAGGTGTTGTGGACAGACTACCTGAGCAGCAGCTTCCACCTGTTCATCGCGCTGGCCATTCTAGAGAAGCATCGGGACGTCATAATGACACACTTACAGCATTTCGATGAGGTCCTGAAATATGGTATGTGTTGCTTCATGTCTCTTCCCTTGTTCGCCTACGACTCGATTAAGCGTAGAGGTTGCTTACGCGGTAATAGTCAACGAGCTCTCAAATACGATAGATCTTGACTCGACGCTCATCCGGGCCGAGACGCTGTTCCGGCGCTTCCAGCGCCTCGTCGAGGCTATAGACAAGAAGCAGAACTTCCCCGCGCCGCGAGTCCGCAGCGACTCTACCACCAGCTCCCCCTCTGGCCCCCCGCCGTCCTCGCCGGGCCCGTCGCAGCAGAAGGACACCGGCAAGGCGGCCACCGCGGAGGAGCAGCCGAAGAAGGTCATCAGCCCCGAGCTGCGGAAGCTGCTGAGCCGGGACGTCGAGGTGCTCCCAAGAAAGGTTGTGAAGAAGAAAGGGGACGGGCTGGCTGCCGAGGTGAAGAAATAAGGGAGGTGTAGCATTGATTATTAGAAACATTCATGAGTTTGGCTGAATTGATGGCTGGCTGGCGTTCAGGTCACGTCAGGAGACGGTGTATGGGATACGGGAATTCGTGTGTATCTGTAGACGGGGCCTGCTTTTAACGAGGGATATGATGGACGGCCGGTCGGTTTCACTGGCGGTTTGCGATTATGTTGCTATGGTGGGCTCGAGGCATAATTGCATACTCACTTAGAATTATGGTACATGGCGTTACGACTCAAGATAGCGATGCGTTGGGCCAGCGCATAAGGAACGTGCAGTTTGAACTCGCCGTTTAGAGTAGCTAATTCCTAATTCAGCATAATAAAGACCATTCACCGCCCAGTCTTGTCGTAACACTCCAAGTGGACTAATCCGCCATGTTTGTGTATTCACTATGTCTTGCACGTGTGAATGTATAATATCATACCGACGTCGTGCTCGGCGGCACAGCTCCCTCTTCCGCCATCGTCGAGGTCAGCGGCCGGTTATTCCCGCTATTGTTGCCATTATCCCCAGCGCCCTCGTCGTTTCCACCCCCGAGCCCAGCGCTACCCCCATTACCACCACCACCTCCTTTACTGCCGCTACCACCACCGCCGCCGCCGCCGCCCGCGCCGCCCATGCGGGCCTCGTGCCCGAGCTCGGACTCGAAGATGTCGACGGCGAGGCTGGCGTCGGCGAAGTCCTCGAGCTCCTCGGTCACCGTCTTGAGCTTCTCCTTGACGGCCTCGGCGCCGTCGAACCCCACGATGTGCCGCGCCGGCGGGTTCTCGTGGCCCCCGATCGCCGTCAGCGCGTACACCGTCTCCATGACCAGCCGGTCCGCCGCCGCGGGCGGCAGCTTGGCGTACCGCGTCAGGATCTTTTCGGAAGAGGATGAGGAGGAGGGCGGAGGGAGCGCCGTGTCCGGGTGCATGTTCAGCACGTTCGTCACCATGTCGCGCACCGTCGGCGCGTGCTGCGGGGGCGGCGCCGCCACGTGAATGGTGGACTCGTCGGCCTGGCTCGCGTCCTGGTTTTGGTACTGATGGTGGGCGTGGTGGTGGTGGTGGTGGTGATAGGGCGACAGCGCGGGCGCGAAGACGAGCTTGTTGGTCAGGGTCTGGACCTCCTTGTGGGGCTGGACGATGGTGACCTTGACGTTGAAGGGCGCGACCTCGTAGGCGAGCGAGTCGCAGAAGCCCTCGAGCGCCCACGTCGCCGCCGTGTACATGGGCATCCCGGGGGTCCCGATGTGGCCCCCGACGCTCGTCAGCACCATCACGTGGCCCGTGTGCTGCGCCCGCAGCACCGGCAGCGAAGCCTTGATGAAGTTCACCTGCGAGAAGAATATCGTCTCGAACTGGTCCCGCACCAGGTCCCGCGTCGCGGGCGACGTGTTGAGCTCCTCGACCGTGCCGATGACGGCTGTTTTGCCGAGGTGGAAATAGGTCAACTACGTCGTACGCATCTCGGGATGGTTTTCACGCGAGGCAAGAAAAGGGAGAAGGCTTACCCTCAGACGTGCAGCAGAGCAGGATGTCGACGCGGCTGAAGTGCTCCCGGGCCTCGGCGATGGCGGCCTCGCACTGGCCCATGCTGCGGCCGTCGCAGCGGATGCTGCGGATGCGGTCCCGCCACTCACGCCTGCTCCTGCACTCGTTGACGAGCTCCCGGAACTCGGCGCTGCGGTCCTCGCGCTCCGTCTCGTGTGGCGGCAGCGCCGCCGCCACGTAGTCGCCGTGCGCCAGCAGCAGCCGGATCAGCCGGACCGCCAGTGGCGAGAGGCTGGACGTGATGAACCCTTTTTCCTTGTCAGCGTTTCAGTCCGGACAAGAGACATGGTGTTGGCCAGGAGGGGGGTATAGGAAGGAGGCGGCCGACTAGGGGCTTTCTTACATGTTCTCGGCGAGTTGTGCGTCGCTGCGGGGAATTGCGGGAGTTGCATTAGCGACGGCGTTCATTCATTCATTTGTGCTATGAGATGTAGGTAGATGCATCGTCGCCATTTCTTAGTCTGCGGAAAGCCGCCTATGCTGCATGCATATATGGGCTCTGTTGATAGCACGAGTGGTGGACCGCAGGCAAGATCAGGTGGGCTTACGAAAGGATGCCGCCGAAGCGGGATGGTAATGGCGTGCCGAGCCTGAGTCGGTCTTCCTATCAGTGGCCATCTGTGCTCGCCCTTTTTCTCGGTTCCTTCAGCTACCGTACGCCTAGCTGCTGCGGTAAAAATGGGGCGCCGACCTCTCTTCTGCTGGTTCAGGGACTCTCGGTTCGGCGTGTAGGGACATAGTACGCCATAGGGGGGAATTTGTGGATTTTCTTGTCGCTGTCGGCGGCGATGAGGATCAAGAATCAGGGCATCCGGAAGGTACGGCGGTGATCGCGTATTTATATATATAAAATCTAGGTCATACATAGTCGTTAAGGCTCTGTGAGGCCGTCATGGCCAATGCATCCATCCATCCATCCGTCCAGTCCGTTCCTGTCCCTCCGCTCCTGAAACCTTCTTAATGCACTCGATGTTACATTCCGTCCCGGTTCTAAGGTCTTGACGCTCGTACTATCACCACTAGCTCACGTTGCCAATATCGATATCTCTTCGGATGTCCCGGTTTCCTATTTTGGTTGCCTATTACTTCGCCGGGCGATTTCTTGGCCTTGAAGCACTCTCCCTAATCTCGCCCATCAACTTTGCCAGTAGACCATTCTAGAGACGCAGTAGATACCTTGACTGTTTTGAAGACGAGCTATCAGATCTATCACAGGGCGGGGTTTCCATTCTCCAGTTTACCCCTCCCACCACGAACAGCGCATAGAGGAGGGGCTTGTAAGAGAATAGATGAGGCAAGTGGCTATCTTCAATTCTGATTTCGGCTTCGGCACCGTGTTGTTCCTCCCAGAGACGATATAATTCTGCTCTCTGTTTCTACCGTCTCATGAAAACTCCGCGACCAGATGGAACAGTCCGCACCGATCCCCATTCGTCTCAACTTTACTTGAGGCACAGGGCTAGGCAGGTAGTTCGTGGTGGGTTATGCCGATGCTGGATATGGACTAAACTTTAACAACTGCATTCTCGATCTTGCTGGATCTGGTGAAGTTGATGACAATGCCCTATATGTAGGTACCTTACAACAGGCTACTCTCTATGAAGGTTACAATGCCGCGCAGATTAACATTTGCAGGCGAACAATTAACACGGGTAGCTCATGCAAGCGAACAACGCAAACATCGCCCGACAAGCGAGTTTAAAGATGCAATTTGATCATACCCACCATTTGTCATATGGCGAGCAGGCTTTGCTGTATAGAAGCAACTGTGGGAGGCACTCACAGGCCTAATTGAGCTCACAGGGACGCTAACACACTCCGGTCCACAGTGCCGAAATCGGGAGGAGGGGCAGGAAATATTTCCCACTTCTTTCCGTACTTAGGTACCTTCAGTTTACGAAGTCAAGTCGCAGGTTGCATGCAAAGAAGCCGCCTATCGAGTATCATGATATTTGCGTAATCAGGTAGTCTAGGGAAGCGCCATGTGAATCTTTTCAAATACCTTACCCGGGATATGCATATAGCGTATGATACGAATCTGATGTTTTGGAATTCGGCGTCTAGACTTACCTCGATACTTCTGTATAGAGAGCGGGTTTCTTACATATGACTCGATTCAAATTCCAAATACCCATAACAGTCAATATCTTCAGATTAACCAATTTTGGAAGTGGTTTTGAGTCATCCTGGGGCTATTAATACCGACCATCGTCCCTTTGACTGGAACTAGTGAAAACACTTTCACAATCACTACAGAAGAACATGCCCGAGAGATACGAAGTCAGGTACTTTGGCGCAGGCCCTGCCCTGCTGCCGACGGAGGTCCTGGAGGACGCAGCAAAAGCGCTTCTGAACTACGACGACAGAGGCCTAGGCCTAACCGAGTTGTCACATCGTTCAGAAGACGCATGGAACATTCTTAAGAAGACTAAGGCTGACCTAGCGGCATTCCTCGGCATACCTAGTAACTATGAGATTTTGTTTATGCAGGGCGGTGGGAGTGGCCAGTTCTCGGCCGTCGTATACCATCTTGTTGGCGCATGGGTCGAGAGGAAAAAGGACGAGCTCATCGAAGTCCTATTCGGTGGTAAGAGCGAGGAGGAAATAGACCAAGATGAGCTCGTGGCCGAGCTGAAGAAGTCGGTCCAGAGCGAAATGAAACTGGACTACCTAATTACCGGCAGCTGGTCACTTAAGGCGTACCAGGAAGCCATCCGCCTATTAGGTGAGGATCACGTCAACGTCGTCACGGATTCCCGGACGATCAACAACAGCGGCAAATTCGGCAAGATCGCCGAAGAGATTGACTGGAAGCTGTCTAAGAATCCAGCTTTTGTGTACTACTGTGAGCCGTCGAGTTCCCCCAGTTCCCAGCAGCTCTTGCTCCGAATAAAGACGGTGCAGGGCCTATTGTGGTGGCGGATATGTCCTCCAACATCCTATCGAGAGAAGTTCCGATCGAAAACTTCGGGGTCGTGTTCTTCGGTGCTCAGAAGAACCTCGGACCGGCCGGCATCACGGTAGTGATCATCAACAAGGACCTCCTACCACCAGTAACCCCGCAGCCCTCCCCGGCATTGATGAGGGCGCTGGGCTTGCCGATCGCACCGGTCGTGTTGTCGTATGAGACGACGGATAAGAACAACAGCCTCTACAACACCCTGCCTATCTTTGAGTACGTGGACTTCCTGAGCCCCTTTCACACGCGGATGGATGGGACTGGAAGTTGACTAAAATTTCCGTAGCGTATACATCGCGGGGCAAGTGCTTAAGAGGCTCCTCCTCACGTTCCCCAACCGGGTCGCAGGCCAAGAAGCGCTAGCGAAGCAGAAAGCAGACATCGTCTACGCCGCGCTCGAGGAACACCCTGACATATACAGGATCGTCCCCGACAAGTCGGTGCGCTCGCGGATGAACGTCTGCTTCCGGGTGACGATGACCAAGGATATTAAGGATAGCGAGATGGAGTTCCTCGAGCTGGCTAAGGACCGCGGCCTCATCGGCCTTAAGGGGCACCGGAGCGTGGGAGGCGTCCGGGCGAGCTTGTAGTGAGTGACTCTTTTAGGGGGTCGGAGAGGGATTGCGCTTACCACTAAAAACAGCAACTCGGTACCGCTTGAGGGCGCCGTGGAGCTCGCCGAGTTCCTGCGCTTCTTTGCAAAGAAGTAGTATGTCTATGCTGACCAAGAGGTAGCCCACGAGGAGGGGTACTCTTCGGACGACTCGTCGTACTCAACCAGCAGCGTTCAGACCGTGATCCGGATCATGGCGGCGCAATGATCAAGAGGGGCTGGAGGGCAATTGGCAAAGCGGATGATTAGCCAGTTGTAGGAAACTGGGAGTATTCGAAGGTCAAAAAAAAGGAGGTGGATAGGTTAGACAGCGCATCAACTGCAAAGCGGGATTCTTTAACAGAAAGCGACGTTCGAAAGGGGACGACGTATTACTATGTATAGCAAACAGAAACTTGAATATTAAACCACGGGATAATTTGTCCGTTTGCTGACCTCAAATGAATAGTAAAGGGGTATGCTTGTACTTTGTACCTATGTACACGTGCAAATCCCGGGGTGCGGGACGAACGAACCCCACGGCCATGTGCCCCTACCTAGCACTATCTCCCTGCCCTGTACTGTAGGTGATAATCCCTGTGCTGTGCTATCGCGTGCCTATGGTTGGCCAGTAATTCAAGAGGCGTACACGAAACAACGAGGAGGCTTCAGGGAGCTTGACATGCCAACTTCCAACCCTGAATCAGATGCTGCTGGGAACTCTGGTGTAGATTTAACCTTCCGTCGCATTCATTCTTTACGGCGTTTCGAGGCATGTACCGGCAATTCAACGGCTTGTTGATTCAACGGCCCGCCTTTTCGACCTTTCCAGACGCCTGCATGGATTAAATATTAAATCTTGGTATCCTGCTCTCGCCCAAACCTGACCGCCGCCTCACCATTTCCCCTTCCTCTACCCTTACCCTTACCCTTACGTGGTAGCATGAACGCGCAGTACCTACCCTTCAAGGTGGACGCGGAATCGAGGCCAATGTTAGGATGAGCCTGGACTCTCTTTCACCCATCGCTCCGGCGAGGGTAAGGGCATTAGTTTTACCCGTCGGCCAGATTAAGCGGGACAGATTCGCGACCTTCGTCCAGAGGCTTAACCAGGAACATGCCGTCCAACTCCGCGATATCAGCGCCGATGGCCGGCCGAATCGAAGTGAGCTCGGCCTTTTTGGGATCCCCTCTAGGTTTGGGAGAATGGGAAGCTAACACGGTTTCCTGCAGATATGTTCTCCCCCCTCGCCTTCCCCGACGGTGTTATCTTCTACGACCTCCTTACCCACGTGCCGCCCCCTTCCCACCTTGCTCTGTCTCCTTTCGACCTCTACCGGGAACCTCTTGCCGTTATAGCTATCGCGGACGGGGAGGAGCTTCAAAACGTGGCTTTCAGCAAGAGAGAGTCGGCTGGCGGCCATGCGCGGACGATGGCCGAGAGGAACATCAGGACCCTGTACCAGGAGTTGGAGGGCTTAAGGGATACTTATCCCAAGGTACTTGCACATCAAGTACTAATATTCGACTACGGTCCACCGGTAGACGATGCGATACCCATTCCCGAGGGGATCCAGACTATCCCCCCGGTTGAACGTTCTACGGTGACCACGATGAAAACCGTCATGTGCGACATATCGTCTCTGCTGCTGGCCGAGATGACCACGTTAGCCAAGTCATTCGAGGGTATGTCGACGATAGATTCACCAGGGCAGGCTCCTGCGCGACCGCAAACGGACGGGTCTTGGCCGTCGGACGATGCGAACCCCCTTGGCCGACGAAACTCACAGTTCGGCCCATCAACTGTCACGCGGTCGGCCTCTTCAAGCGGAGCCCTGGATAGGAGCCAGGCGCGCATGTCCATGCCTGCCCCTTTAAAATCGCTCCCGTTCGGGTCTGCCAACTCGACTCCGGGAACTCGGTCGTCTACCCCCGCCCGGAGCGGGCTGTCGAACCCACCAACTACCTTCGATGATATTGCTGGTACCAACGGGAACAACGCAGATATACCAGGGTCAGAACAGAAAACATTCGGATCAGGAATACCCGAGGATGCAAAGTCGGCCAAGTCCGAAAATAGGATCTCCGTCCAGGGTTTCGGCCCTGGCGCACTGACTGAGAGGTGGAGAAATAAAGGAAAGGCTCGGGCGACTATCGTAGTAGGCTCGCTGTATCTCCAAGCTGGCCGGTGGGCTGACGCGCTGAGGGAGTTGGGCGACGGTGCGACGGTTGCGAAATCTATGAACGACCACATGTGGCATGGCAAGGCACTCGAGCTCATCGTCCTCAGCCTTTTCCTCCTCGGTTGGAGCGGGCATCAGTTTCAAATACCAATGATTTGCTATCCTCCAAACGAGAAGGCTCCTAACAGCGCGACTAAGGGGCAGGACGTCGAGAAGGATGACGAAAATCAGCCGAGGTGCCTGCGCAACCTTCAGATCATCCTTCCCGAGCTGCTTGAGCGGATCGTTGGGCTCTGCTCGAGAATGACGGGCGAGCAGCTTCCCCCCCTCCCTCTCTCGGAGATGATAATAAGATACTGTAATACCCTCGCGATCCTTCATCTGTGCGAAGGCAAGCTGGACAAGAGCGCCTTAGATATGATGGTCATGGGCAAGCTACCCACGAGACCTATCACCACATCTCCCCGTCTCACTATCACTCCAAACCGCACACAAATCACAAACTTGCTATTTAAAGCCTTTCCTTCGTCCGCTCCGGAATTACTCACGACGGTCGATCGCGCGATTATATTAAGCGGTATCGCAATCGTCCTTGGAAATCTAGGCTTCCAACGAAAGAAAGCCATGGTTGTGCGAGAATTAGTATCCGTACTCATCGGCGGCTTGGTCGAAGCGAGAACTCGTGGCGCTGCCGAAGTTGGTATTCATCCGGCAGCCGGGTTGGTAGCTCTCAGTGCTGTCAATGGACACACCAATGGCTCAGGCGCGCTCGAGCTGGGCGAAGGAGATATCGAATACGGCGTAGACGCATTCCTCGGATTGCTATGCAAGACTTATGGTGTCGTTAGCTTCGGCGATAGTGATAAGGAATCTACGACTGATCCACCTTCAGTGTCTGACGCCGACGGCAGCGTGATCTCGAGAATCCAAAGTCAGTCACCCTCTAGACACTTCGGGTTCCCAAACATCAAGACGAACATACTCAGAGCCTGCATTCAATTTTCGGAAGCACTACCAGACTTTAACGGAGTATTGAAGTTTTCCAGCGATCTGTTGCGCACAGCGGGAAAGGGGCTCGCGCCGGGTCCGCGCGGGGAAGATGCGGCACCGATGATTAGTAGAGAGGAGCAGATCAAGCTTACGACCAATATCTCCAAGACTTCCGACGTGGCACAGAGGTTGGGCCTGGGTCATCTTTCTGCGGAATACTGGGATGAATTCCTGGTCCGGGGAATCACATTGGATCCCTTACCCCCAACAAGGACGCCAATCCACCATTCAAAGAAAGTACTACCAGGGGTCACCAAGGCTCGTACTTCACAGGACGTTGATCCCTTTATCTACAACCCATTTTCGAGGACACCAGATAAGGAAGTCGAGCGGACTCTCGTGACAGGAGAGGCGGCGAGTTTTAGGATCACGTTGCAAAACCCCTACGACGTCGATGTGGAGATCGAGAGCATTAAACTGGACACGGAAGGTGCCGACTTCGATTCCTCGGTGGAAAGCACCCTATTAGGACCATTTCGCACACAGGCCGTCAAAGTCTCCGGAACGCCCAGGGCGGCAGGGGGGGTGAGAGTGATCGGGGCCGTCGTACGCATTAGGGGATGTCGCGAGAGGAGGTTCCCAATCTTTTCGGAACCGTGGGCCCCAAATACCGATATCAAAATTAAAGGCATCGGCCTGGGCGCCTTGGAGAGGAGCAGGCTGTTGCCTCCCCCTGGACCCTTGCCGAAGCCCCACAGCGTCGAGCTGAAGGCCATCTCTGCGCAGCCGATTGTCCTTATCAAATCCACGAGCCTTCCGCAGTCCTCGGTCATGGTCCTCGAGGGAGAGCGACAGGTCTTCTCCGTAACCCTCCACAATCTTTCACCGACCACACCTGCCGACCTGCTGCTCTTCTCGTTCCAAGATTCTACCCAGGCTCCGCTACAGAATGCGATTGAAAACAGGGATGCGACTCCCATAGAACTGTACGAATACGAGCTTATCCTGGCGAGGAAGCAGGCATTGAGGCTCCGGAAAATCGACGATTCTAAGAGATATATCGCCCCCGGCGGCACTGCTACCTTCGAATTCGAGATCCTAGGGAAACCCGGCCTCACTAATGGGACTGTCCAGATCGACTACGCCTATCTCGGTGTTCCGCAAGCAGAAGTTGCAGAGGAATTTCACACACGCCAAGTCTGCCTCGATCTTACAATAACCGTGAACGCCAGCGTCGAGCTCGTCAGAGCGGATATTCTGCCCATCCATAGTTCGATCTCAAGTTCACTGTGGAACCGCTCGTCCTCGGAGGGATCAGAGTTTGATGGCTCAGTCTCCGATGACCAATGCCTGCTGATGCTGGACCTGCGCAACGCCTGGCCGAGCGACATGCAGATCCGGCTCGAAGCGAAGGGGGGCCTTGCCGCCGTCGAGCAGCACATCCTGCCGGGAAACACGAGCCGGGTAATGTTGCCGATCCCGCGCGTGTACCTCGAGGACCCGCACGCGTCGATCCCCGCGCTCAACCCGTCCAGACAGCAGCGCCAGTTCGTCGTCAGCAGTTACCGCATCGCGCCCGAGACGGAGCGCGCCAACCGTGAGGCCTTCTGGTACCGCGAGAGGATCCTGGAGTCCCTGGCCGCCGCGTCCTGGCGCACGTCGGGCCCCGGCGGACCTGCCCGCGAAGGCGCCCTCGAGCTCCGCGGCCTCCGCCTCACGCCCCGCATGATCGACGCCGTCAGGATCGACGAGGTCGGAATTGATATCGAGGTGGTGCAGGATGCACCCCCGCAGGCGGATGCAGCAGACGATTCCACCACCACTCCCATGACGGAGAAAAGCACCGGCAGTAAGAACAGCAGTAACAACGTCAGCACGGTCTACGTCGATGAGTTCGTGCAGATCCGTGTGCGCCTCACCAACCGCACGGCGCGCCCCATCCATCCCACGCTCCGCCTCACGCCGTCGCTCGGCAGCCCGCGGACGGCTCCCCACCTGGGCGTGGCTGGGGCGCTCGACCTCACGCGCAAGCTCGCCTGGCATGGTGCCCTGCAGCGCCATCTACCTCTGTTAGCCGCCCGCTCCACAACCGACGTCCTGCTCGGCGCCGTCGCGCTCTGCCGCGGCGAGTTCGAGATCGCGGCCTCGGTCGAGGAGACGATGTTGTGCACGCCGTCCTCGCCGGAGGAGGGGGAGGGTGGTGAGGTTGGAGAAGAGGAAAGGGGTGGCCCGGGGGGGGAGAAGGGGGGTGAGGAGGATTGTGATGGTGATGGGGAGGGGAGTGAGAAAAAGAAGGAGGATGAGGCAGGGCTTGAGAACAAGCCTCTTCCGCGCAGGCCGAGGTCCGATACCGATAGGATGATGGACGCCCTCCTGGGTCCCAGGGAGAGGCGCATTTGGCACTCGAGGTATCCATGCGTGGTGCGCGTGAGGGATCGGGAGTAGGAAATAGGGGTAGGCCTAGAAGGAGCGGTAGGAGGTGGGATATAGAGGATGATGGGTGCTAAGTGAATGCTGAGTGGTGACGGCTTGGTCGATTGACTGACTCGTTGATTGGTCGGTTACATATTTAAATACCCTGGTTTGAGCGATGAGATGAATAAAGAAGAAGCCTCCGAAAGCATTTGTTCGTGTATCTATCTGCTTGTTGGTTGGATTGGTGAATGAATGAATAGGTCGACGGGCTTGCGATCGGCCGTGTTTTCGTCTTATGGAGGCTTGGTAAAAAACCTAGCATATATATATACACAGAGTCTCGAGTATATGGATTGCGAGTTCTAGGTAGAGGTTGATACATGCCCATGATCTGCTTCTCATCATCTCCCGTCCGGGAATACAAGCGAATCTAGGGGCCGGGCCCTGCGTGGCAACAGGGTGGTCTGTCCCCCTGAGTCGGGCCGTGCAATGGGACACATGATATAACTTACCAATTCCAACCGCCATGATAAATATTTCCACGAGGAGACTAAACGCCTTTCTTCATGGGATGGCTCCTAATTTAAGGGCCTATGCAACCCCTGGATGTGCAGGCATTCTCCGGCTTCAGCGATCTGCAGTGTAGCAGATTAAGTCCGGGGGGAAGAGCGAGATGGGGAACGCCGAAATGTAGGCCTGGGAAAAACACCCATATAGGCGTCGCTCGCTCTTTATCCCTTTTCGATGCTCGGTATTTCTATCTTGGTCTTGGTATGAAGTGCTTTCGCCTCCAAGGCACGCAACATGCCCAACTTCATCCCCCGAGCACTGCTCGGTGGTCCGTGGCTCGACCCGAACCTCCGCGATCCCGGTGACCCACGTACTGGAAACGCGCCACTTGGCCGGCGCCGTCGCCGCCGAAGCCGGGCTGTCCGTCGCGGATAACCACCACACGCTGACGAGGGCACGCCGACCGCGGGGGCCCCTGCGGGCCGCGATGATGCTGCGGCAGAACCAGAAGAAGCAGCAGAAGCAGAAGACGACGGGGACGAGCCCGAGGGGCGGCGACAGCCTGCGCACGTGCTCGACCAGGTCGAGTACCTGATGCGCGTCGGCGTCGGTGGCCAGGGGTTCCTGACGAGCTCGCACACGGGCAGCAGCGACACGTGGGTGGTGCGCGAGGACTTCCGGTGACTCGACCCGTCCCTCGACTAGCCCGCGCCGCAGTCCGCCTATTCAGAAGGTGCGTGTCCAGCTGAGCCCCTGAGCCCCCCGGGCCCCGCTCCTGTCTGTCCCCTATTCCGCCCCTTATTCAAAGTGGGCGTTCTTCATATGCTTAAAACCCCACACGTTACACAGTCAACCCGGAGCACCGGGATGGATTACATCTACTACGACATTGCAGTCGACGCGATCCGCTGGAGGGCGCCCCCGACCTCCACCTCCAGCTCCACTACCACCCACCTCCCCGTCCACCGAAACGATGAACACGGCGACCGAGCTGCCCAACATGCTCGTTGATTCCGGTACCACGATCAACCTATTCCCGCACGAGGTGACAGCGGCCCATCAACGCGGCGTACCGGCCAGCGGGCAATCCGGCGGGCGTCAGGATGGCGACAGCCGGCTTTGTGGGTGACTGGTTGATCAGGGGCTAAGCTGGCCGTGGTGTCTATGTCTGTGTGCTAGGTATTTGGATAACTCGGGATCTCAGGATTCTGGCTCTGTACTACGGCTCCCACCGTATAACATTTACCCCTACCCTTTCAAAGCTTGCTTAAACCTCGTCTTCTTTTAGATACGTGGCGATAGGGTCGGGTCGCACAAGCCGCAGCCTATCTATCACTTGTTCAGTTCGTCTGATCTGGCGCATTTTCAACATTCTCTGCCATCTTTTTGACTTTGAAGATCGTCTGGGAATGTCTTCAATGGGCTTTTGATGGTCGCCTAAGCCCTGAGCTTAGGTATCCTTCCCTTCGCTATGCTGGGCACCTCATGAGACAAAACGATGGCTTGCCATTATATGTTTCCTGCTCATTCCGATTTCTTCCCAATCAGCACGCGCTACCCGTTCTTGCGCCAAAGGTCATATCTCAAAGAATGATATTCAAGTCGCTCGAAGACGCCCGCTCGTCATCTGAATTCCCCTGTTTCCCCCCCTTACCATTCATAAGAATTCAGACAATTAAGTGGAGTCATGGCGCAACCCGGGTCACGGCCGCCAGTACCTACCGTACAGAATTCACCCAACAGCTCACCAGTTGAGGGCGACATCTCGGACTCTAGCCGCAGGAGGCACAGAAGGTACCATGAGAAACAAGATACTGAGTCTCAAGTATCCTGGAAAGCAACCCCCTATGTCGGCACAGAGTCGACCGGCCGGTGGAACGTACGGAGGTAATGCGCTGCATTACTGGACGTTGCCCCAAGATTCCGGGCGAAGATTATCGCAACGAGCTCGCGCACCTGCCCCGAATACAGCAACATTCTCCTATGTTTTCAATGCAGGCACCGCACTTCTTTATATTAGGCGGCTTCAATGACCTTAAAGACACTCTCGGCAGCTTCCAGAGGATCTCCGGCATCAAGCGAAGTCCGAAGATCATAGATACCGTCCGATACGAACGGAAATGACGCCGTCGACTGGGGCCTCGTTGAACCCTGCTAGGCCGTCTACATCAGAAACGACTCTACTTATCTCAAGATGGACAGACGGGTCCGTGGACATCCGCTGAGCATTCGTTATTATGGCGTTCTCTATCATCACTGGGCGCTGGTTGGGCTTGACGGAGATCTCACGCGACCTTACATCATTGGGCGACGCACTGTTAACGAAGGCTAGCGAGCCTGTTACTCCGCTATCGGCCCTCACGGGTATGCGGGGGCTGCTCGGGGATGAACGGCGATATACTAAGTCTTGTCTCTAGACAACTGTGCCTTTCCCCTATTAAAACCTAGAGTTCGCGGAAAGTATTTGGAGGTGTCTCGCGCCCAGAGAGACACGACATCTTTAGGAGCATGATGCGTAATCAGCCGTTCCCGCAGACTAGAGCTTCCAGAGGTGATTCAGGGGTCTCGGTCCTGGCTTGTCAGCTCTGGCGTTTCCAAAGCGCCGATGGAGCCAGAATGATATTTATCTAGCTGTGGCCCGCTAGAACGGGGGCACCGGCACTCATCTCCGGTGCACTCAGTGATGATGGATGAATACCGTGAGTCTGACGAGAAAGTGCTTGATCGTAAAGCTGAACAGTGATTCGTGTCGTTTACCGAAGGCCGTCTTTGGGCGGCTTTCCCGAACGATAGGAGAAGGGAGGTGATGATTATGAAGATGCTACCGTATTGCGTCGCAACAGAGAACCGAAACTCCTGAGGTCCGGAGACTGCAGTGTATTGGTGGATTTGGATTTTTGCCGCAGAGGACGCTAACTTTACTCCGTATTGGAGCTTGAGATGAATGAAACACAGCTGGGCTGCAAGCCACCTGGATCTGCGTAAAGGGGCATATTTCAGCCCGCTATTCATGATCAGTGCTTCTGTTCGACCCGGACTCAACCCGGCTGAGCGGCTAAATGTATCTCGGGTCTTCGGCCCTGGGCGACCAGGAAACGCAGCCCACGGTTCCAAGAACAAGTTTCGTTCCGTTCACCGAACCATGTAAGTTGGGAGAACCGGTAGTATTCAGTCTGTCCGGCGGGTGGACGATGGCAAGCAACTGTACTTTCAATTCCTGGGAATTTTTTAAGACTAGCCCTTGAGATTACTGGAGTCGAGATGGGAAAACCTCTCCACCGAGATTAAGGCTCATTTGACGGGATAAAAACTAATGATGGGTATTAAGATTCTGGGCAGCCAAATGATATCCCGTCGGTCTAATTATAGGGCTTTGTGGTATTAGATGCAATCAACGCCGCCACTCGCACTTCTCTACTTTTTTTCCTACTTCAGCGAAATGTGCGTTGATACTTCCTCCACTCACGAAAGGCCTGCGCGTCGCATTCGCTAACACACCCCCCTCTTCTCTCTCTATTTGCTTCTCTTGTAGATCTTGGCCAAGAAAGCCTCGAAGACGCTCTTCTTGAGGCCTTCGCTCTCGTCGATCTGGTTGATCTTGTTCTTGATCTCGCCAACGCGCTTCTCCTCGTAGTCCTCGTACAGCTTCTTGAGGTTCATCTCGTCATACAGCTTCTTGACCTCGGCCTCGTGGGCCTTGTCCTTCCGGCCGTAGTGGTCCTCGAGGACCTTGCGCTGTTCGGGCGTCGCCTGCTTCAGGGCCTGGTTCACGAGCCAGGAGCACTTGTTGTCCATGATGTCGGTGCCGATCTTGCCGATGTGCTCGGGCAGACCAAAGTTGTCCAGGTAGTCGTCCTGGATCTGGAAATACTCGCCCATGGGGATGAGGATGTCCTCGGCTTGTTTCAGGTTCTTGGGTGTGCCGAGGTCGAGCATGTGCAGGGCGAGGGCAACGGGCAAGTAGAAGCTATAGTACGCAGTCTTGTAAATGACGATGAAGGTGTACTTTTCCATGCTGAAGTTATCAAGGTTGACGACGTCCTCGGGGGCAGTGAGGAGATCGCATAGCTGGCCAAGTTCCGTCTGGTAGCTAACCTCATGCAACAGCTCCATCATGTCGACGTAGCGCGGGTGGGACCTGAAATGTTTCTTCAGAAGCTGATAGATTGCCGATTCGATCAGGAGAGCGTCATTGATAGCGATCATGCCAACACCCTCCTGACGGTACCAGCAGGGCTTTCCACGGCGTGTAATACTCGAGTCCATCATGTCATCGGAGACAAGGAAGAAAGCCTGTAGGAGCTCTATCAACCACCCCAGGGTGGCCGCTTTGAAATATTCTTCTTCGGATAGGGGCTTCCCTAGGAGGAGAGAGACCGAGTCGGGAACTGACATGCCGCGGTTACATTTTCCGCCGAGAGTGTTGACCTCGAGGGACTGCACACGGGTTAGTAAAGGCGTGAATAAGGATAATGTCACGACGGAAAAGAATATGATATCAAGGCAAGGGGGACTGACCTTCTTGTACCAATCCAATTGGGCCTGGGGGAGTTTATACCCCTTTGCCCACTCGAGCAGATCTGCCTCGAGTTTAGGAAAGACGGACTCAAATTCCTGGAGAGTAGTCTGCTTCGCCATGTTGTGAAGCTGAGGAAACAAATGATCGAATTCAGTGTATCAAGTCCCTGTGTGAGAAAGAGTGGTAGCGACCTTAAGGTCCAAGGTTAGTAGGGAACGCTGGCTGGCGACTTGGGATGAACGGGTGATCGTTCATTCTTTTATCAGCGCCTAAAGCCCTCCGGCGGGGTCCTAGCCTTGGACGGGGAGGGGCAGGTTAATAGCTAACATGCTATAGTGTTGGCAAAGTTCTAGCACACTGTCAGGTAGCAGTGGGCCGCGTTAGTAGCCAACGCCACCCAAATTCGGTGTAGCTTTTTAATAGGTCGACCGCAGGTACATGCGAAAAGTTTCAGCCTTTTTGCAAGCCCTAATCCAAGGTAGGTCATTACTAAGTGGGCATCGAGCTAGCATACCTAACAGGGTGTTAAAACTAATCCACAGGACCATTGTAGTAGGTCGCTGTACAAGTAGCGTAGGGGTCCACCACGGGCAAGCCGGGCAACGCGGGCCTGAAAGATCATCACTATCCGGCTCCATGTAAAAATGATGTATCATCAAACCGGAAATTATGCCCATAAGAAGTGAATACATCATTACATGCGTATTAGATTATGTAAAGTTATCATCCGGAGATTCCCTAAAGGCAGGCAGGAAATATCTTTCAAATTAACTATCAAAAGACGGCCTGTTACGTATAGGTAGAAGTAGCTTCGGTACTGTACCTAACTGATTCTTTACTCGTCAGGGCTCAAAGCGCCTCCAACTAGTCTAGTACGGGGCGGTTCTGTTAACTCCAGCAGATTATGATTTTGGCCCGTACCCACCCCTGTCTGTCAGCACGACAAAAGTAGACCTGCTGATGCTAATATCTCCAATGTTTTAAGTTTCGATTCAGTTACCTCAGCGAGCTCAGGCCTCCTCGGCTAATTCTTACTTACCAAGGTCAGGCCCAATTTTTAAGGTTGTAGCTGCGCCTACGGCGTAGCTATAGCTAGACTTTAGAGAAATCTATAAGTATATATACTCGCTAGTTAGCCCAATTAAAATATCGTCTCATAAAAACAGCGAAACTTTAAAAATAAAACTTAATATTAAATACAGTTTTTAAGGATTTTATATACGATTTCAAAAATATTAACGATTTTAACCTGAAAGTAGAATATATCTATAAATAAAACAATTGTTAATACTTTATAACAATAAATTTAAAAAAATATATCTAACTTCTATATAATAAATTATTTCAAATTATATATACGTTTTTGGCTAAACGTATTTATAGCTTCTTTATAAGTATGCGCATTATATTTAAGCTTGTTTTAAATGCTATATTGTTATTTTTATTTTACTTTAACTCTTTTACAACGATTACTTTTAGCCGTTATCAGCTGTATTTTCTATTACTTCCATTTTCTTCTGCTAGAAGAATACAAATTTTTTGTATAATAAGTTTTTTTTTTAAGTTTTTCTTTTCGTTTATTAACAATTTCTTTACAAATACACGCATTATATCTAGACTTGCCGTAAACACCCACTTTCGTTGCTTTGTTTTAACTCTTTTATAACGACTACTTTGGGTCGTTATTAGTTAACGCCCCATATCTATGAACAGGACATACTTATGAACAGAACACTTTTTGGCACCTCGCAATAACAAATTCAAATAACTTAATAACAACATATCGCATTGATTAAAATTAATCGGATTCTTCTTCGCTAGACGTATCTACAACTTCTATACAAGTACGCGCATTATGCCCAGGCTTGCCGTAGACGCCATACTTCCGTTCCTTAATTTTAACCCTTTTGCGACGACCCCCTCCAGCTGTTATTGGCTGCATTTTTTTATTACTCCTTTCTTTTTAGGCCAGAAAAGTTTGTCCCTTTTATATAATAAGTATTTCTTCTTTTTGAAAACGTTTATTTTTAGTTCTGCGACGTTTGCTTAAAATGTAGTTCGTTTCGCGTAATTAAACGTTTTTTTCTCCGGGAAAAAACAGCTTTATATAACAGCAACATGTAACCTTTTATTATAAGATCAGCCGATTTAAGTATTTTTGTTAGCGAACTACCTTAATAACTTTTAATCTTTCTCTATAAGTATCGTCCTTGTTTTGTTGCTTTACAGATATTTTTAGGGGTTTTCGCGGGTGGGAAAATGGAACCGGCGGAGGTTAGCGGGGAGTCTGTCGGCGTAGGCACAACTGGAAGAACCTTTAATTCGGAAAAAACGTTATTGGGATCGAATGGAACAAAACCAGCTTTCGCGAATCCAGATTTGATATTATCGGACGTTATAGCAACTTGGAACGCGTCGTAGAAGCCGGCGAGAAAATCTTCCTTGGCAATATAGATATGATAACGTCGTATTAAGTTTTCGATGTAACGCGAATAAACGCGTTTCAAAATAAAAAAACAAAATACGTCAAAAGGTTAAAGCCGATACGAAAAATACGCGGGCATATAAAGCGTAATAATGTTATTATTAGCGTAATATTTTTCGAATTTTATCGAATAATAACTTTCGTAACCGTCAAAAATAAAAAAACGTTTCGAACTTTTCGTACGCGTTCGAATATGTTTATTAAAGTGCTAAATTTATTCGAAACTTAATTTATTTGTGATCTAGCTATTATTATTTAATGCGATTTTTTAATCGGTTCTTAGCAATAAGTTATTGCGGTATTAAGACTTAAAATAAATTTTTTCCGCTATAATAACAAATAAAAATACAACCTAACTTTAAAAATTAATAACTTAAATAATTATAACTTAATTTTTATTTCTTTATTACGTTTATCTAAATTTTTTACGTTTTTTAATACTGGTAATTACCGTATTTCTTACCATAAAAAGCTTTATGAAAAATTTAATCTCGTCGAAGTTATAAATATCCTCTTTTGTAATGCCGTACTTTACGATTATAACCCGAACAAGCTCGAACTATTTGCGAAATATTTCTGGGTTTTCGAATACGATCCTTTAATAATCGATCTTCCGATTTAAACGCGTTTAAAGTTTTTTTTGCCGTCTAACAAATTTCGACGCCCAGTTAACTCCAACGCGTTCCGCAATACGCTGGACAAGCAGTATATTGGCTATATCTTCAACGTACTAAAGCCGGACTGGAAACATTCACGTATCTAGGTTAAGGATTCGCTCGATAATCGATTTTTCTTTAGTCGACATCAATCTCTGCAATGGAGGAATAATATCGGCTCGGGCGTATTTACCGTTAACGCGTACTTCTAAAGTAGAAGGTAGAACTTCATAAATAAAACTAAGCTTTCTGTAACTAAGTTTCGGGTCTCGTTTCTTAGTCTAAACGGCTAGGTTCATTCTCGCTTTTTTTGTAAGGCGCTCCATATTGTGGTTGTTGAGATATGGGCAATTAAAGATGTGTTGTTAGAATAGCTAAAAAAGTGTTCCGCCCATAGGTGTGCCCTGTTTATAGGTGTGGAACGTTATAATTATTTACTATTGCTTTTTTTAAGGCGAATAAAATTTATTCTTTTTATAAAATAAGTATTTCTATCTAAAAACCTTTGTATTTAGATTTTTAAATTTTTTTAATAGGTAATTTACTTCGTATATTTCAGTAGTTCATTTCAAAAAGTAATAACTTCGTATAAAAATAATAAGTTACTTTAAATTAAAAATTAATCCATTTAATATTTTTATTAGCAAGCTATTCCAGTAACTTTTAACCTCTTTTTACACGTACTACTTTTATTTTATTACTTTGCGAATACTTTAAAAGGTCTTCGGGGACGGGAAAATAAAACCGGCAAAAGTTAGCAATAAGACGGTCGGCGTAGATATAACTGGAGAAATTTCGAACTCGGAAAAGAATTTAAAGATCGAATAAAATAAGATTAACTTTTACGAATTCGAGTTTAATGTTCTCGGACATTATAGCAGTTTTAAACACGTTGTAAAAGCCGGCAAGAATTTTTTTTTTTTCGCAATATATGTATAGTAACGTTGTATTAAACTTTTGATATAAAACGAATAAGTGCGTTTTAAAACGAAAAGACAGCATACGTTAAAAAGTTAAAGCCGATTAAAAAAATACGCTGGTATATAAACTGTAATAATGTTGTAATTCGTATAATATTTTTCGAATTATTGAATGGTAACGGTCGTAGCCGTCGAGGATAAAAAAACATTTTGATTTTCTCTTAGGTATCGAATATATTTATTGAAATATTAAGTTTATTTCAAACTTAAATCGCTTATTATTTAGCTATTATTACTTAAACCGATCTTATAGTTGGCCGGCAGTAAATGTTTCTAATATCAAAACTTAAAGTAATTTTTTCCTATTATAATAATAAGTAAAAATATAACTTAACGTCCCACACTACCTCGCGGGACACACTATCTCGCGGGACACTTTTTGGCACCTCGCAATAACAAATTCAAATAACTCAATAACAACACATCGCATTGATTCAAATCAATCAGATTCTTCTTCGCTAGACGTATCTACAACTCCTTTACAAGTATGCGCATTATGTCCAGGCTTGCCGCAAACGCCACACTTCCGTTTCTTAGTTTTAACCCTCTTGCGACGACCTCCTCCAGCTGTTATTAGATACATTTTTTCACCGCCTCCTTTTTTCGGCTACAAAAACTTATCCTTTTTATATAATAAATGTTCTTCCTTTTTAAAAACGTTTATTTTTAGTCCTATAACGTTTGCTTAAAATATAATTCATTTCGCGCAATTAAGCGGATTCGCGGGGGGGGGGGGGGGGGGGGGGGGGGGGGGGGG
>QJNY01000725.1:0-31344 GCA_004155945.1 Monosporascus sp. mg162
AGTTAAGTCAAAAAGTGGTTGTTGAGATATTCTTATTTGCGTTGAAGGGTTGTGTTGTTGATGGCTTCAAAAATGGGTGGCGCGTTGGGGGGGGTGGAGCGTGAGGGGGGGGTTCCATCTTAAGGGGTTATTACAATTCCGATGCTCCTGAGAGTAGCTGTGCATATTTGGAATTGGCCACAATAACTTCCCGGTAGAGGAGATTCCGATCGTGAATACCGTAAAGCCTGGGATGACGGCGCCCGGTACGGTATTCCGGATCCCGACCGGGCTTTGTGGCCTTTCCTTTCTTTCCCCGGATACGCCGCTAACTGTTAGCTGAGCACTGATGAGCAGTGGCTCGTAGGATTGAAATCCACATATCGCTGGTGATTCAGACACTCGCTTCCCCATTATCGGGGCCGTTCCAGGAGGGGAAAAGAACCGGTAATCCTAGCCTGACTGCCAGCCGGTATTTGCTGCTGCCACTATGGAGACTGAGATTGTTGAGTCGCGACAACAGGCCCAGAGTTGTCGCGTTGGTCAGTCAAGCAAATCAAGCATGGAATGTGGCTCCAGACACTCTTCTAGCTCTGCGCAGCCAGCGGAAATGACGAGAGCTTGTCATGGACACAGTTTGGCGGAGGCTGCTATTCTTCGTCTCATGGTGGTGCCGTGAGAGTCAGAACAAGCCCGGCACCCAACACAACGGGAAGAACCCTGAATCGCTTGTTGCACCTCAAGCTTCAAACAGGAAGCAAGGGGAGGAGAAAGGAACATAGACGGCAGAGGCTTCACACGATTATTTGGGCTCGCCACAGGCATATCTTCTCTCGGTGGTATTGATTGGAATGAACGAAATATCACTTCCATGACGCCCTTTAATTTGTCACCACCGAAAGGCAGGTCTAAGCAGGCGTCCACCGCAATAACGTCACCAGATAGCGCACCGCGCCCACTTTTCCTAGCGTGCCTCAGTACCGGCGAGGAGCCGTGCAGCGCCAGTCATATCCTCCCGGGGTTAGTAAATCTAGCAGACATTCACAGTCTCCCTTCCCCATACTCCCATTTCGAATCAGAGTGTCGGGGCCCCACTTAGCTTTTGGTGGTGTTCTCAAACTTTCAGCACGGCTTGCTGAATGACCTTTTCCATGGAATAGTACAAAGGTCGGAAATTTCGACGAATCAAAATGAATCAGCCGTCGACCCACAATCCATTCAGTACCGATTTTGTTGCTGAATGCTTGTGTCCGTGCATTCAGCAACCTTAAAAGGAATAACGAATTTTAATTGGGTGCATCCTAAAGAAGTGGAGATAGTATCTACCAGCAAAATTAAAGATACCTGGGTTCCAAGCCCCAGAAATACTTCGTCGGAAAATCCTAAGTATTTTCAGAATCAGCCGCCTTTGCTGAAAGTTTGAGAACACCACCTTTGAATCACACCTTTTCTTGTATGGGCCTTTTCAGAATGTATGTAATCCTTCGACAACAACACAATAGCAGCTATAATAACAGCAAATGAAGCTTTCGCGATTGTTTTTTATGTATGATCTTATTGTTGATGACTTTTTCAACAACTTCAGCTTCTGCTTTGCGCTCCGTACTGCGAAAACCCGGCCAACCTAGCCGATGTTACGTCCGACTAATGTGGAAAAAGGATGTGCCAAGAAAATTGTCGAGATGGCTCCAAAAGTCTTGGACGCAACGGATAAATCTCGGCTAAAAACCTTATGTGCCTGGTTATGCTTGGATTTGATGGATGAGGAACACATCCATCCACAACCACCATAAGGGGATGTGCTTGGATTTGTTGGATGTGGAACACATCCAAATACATCCACCACAACCACAAAATCGGAAGGATATATATAAACTAATAATTTCCTATATAGATAGCATCCAGATAGATTCGCTCCTTAGCTATCAATCTAAGTCTTCAATCAAAGGCGTCGTTCTTCGATTAAGGAAAAAGTCCGCAAATCTCTTTAACGAACAAACTTCTGAATCATTCTTCGCCCTATTGTTACCTGCAAATCAAGAACCCCTTTCGGATATTGCTTATACCTCCAGGTGGACGTATAACAGGTTCGTTACATTTTGATAGCTCCTTAATCAATAGCCGACGAATGGTTCAAGGCCCAGTTGGGCATAAGCTTTCCTGAACCCAGTGAAAACGATATCACAGAACGGTGTTCAGAAGACAGACGACATATCCGATCGCCATCACTAGCCAGTAAGGGATCGATATTTGGATCAACAACATGGCCCCCCCTACTACTCGGTCTCAAGGAGGACCTTCTTCTTCTCTGCAACAATCCTCCCCGGCTCCTAAGGAAACCATTAAGGTCCAGGAAAACGAACCGGAAGAGGAAGGAAAGGAATCCGACAGCCCGAAAGGCGATGAAAAGGGAAAATGCCAGACTCGCTCGACAGCAAAGGTCTTCGACATTACCTTTATTTGGCGCGAATCAGTCTCGCGAAAATACTGTTCCACCCCCTGCTTATCATGGAATGCCAAAAGTCAAAGGCTATAAGCCAACCCCCCCAAAACCCTACGACGGTACCACGGATGTGGAAGGATTCTTGGTCCAGGCCAGACTTTACCTTAAGTTTTATGAAAATTCTTTGACGGAAGATTATTAAAAGGTGATAGTTATTTTTCAGCTGCTTGCTGGAAAAGTTCTTTTATGGTCCGAACTTATTATAAACGATTACCTTGTAAACTACCTTAATTAATTTTCCGACCTAACCAACTATGTTTTCGGCAACTATGAACATTTTAAGGAAAGAATGCGAGCTTTGTTTGGAGATTCCGATAAAGAACAGCATGCGGTCGAACAGTTGCACTTTCTCCAGCAAACCAAGTTAGCAGCCGAATATGCGACTGAATTTAATCGCCTTATATCAGTTTCCAATTTCCCAGAAAGCGCATTGTTCTATTCCTTTTATAACGGCCTGAAATTACAAGTTAAGGATGAGATGTACAGAATGCCCAAGATTAGCCCTTTCCAGGATTATATTGACAAAACCATCATAGCCGATCGACGTACCTTTAAAAGGTATTTGGAGAAAAAGAAATCCGATAGAAAAAGGGACGATCGAAGCTCCAGCAGTAAGTTTTAAAGAAGCAAAAACAATGACAGGACCCAGAAGGAAGCGAATACCACTTTAAGGGAGCCTAGAAAGGACAAATCGAATGTTGAATGTTTCAACTGTGGCAAGAAAGGCCACTACAAGAACGAATATCGTTCCTTAGCTAAGAGGAATTCCAGGAAAGGAGGGATTCCTTAAAAGAAGGCCCGAGCGGCCGAACAAGAAACAGATAGTGAAAGCGAGGAAGAAAAGGAAATTAATTCCACCTTTTTCCAACAGGAATATACCATTGCGACGACCTACTATGAACCAAGCGGCGACCCAGAGTACGAACGTTGCCCGATTTGCCAGAATCAAACAGCCAAAGCCTGCAAATATCATCCCGGACAACTAGCCTCCAGGGTAGCTATAGGGCTAAGATGCGAATGTTATTTGGATGTGCAGAAGTGCGAAATATACCACGAATATAGCCAGATGCGCCCCGACAACCATGGGCAGAAGACCCTTGAATCCAGTGAACCCCTAGAACGGGCGGTATACTTCAAAACCGAAACCTCTGAACAGGACTCTGTTAAAGAGCACGGTTTCCTCCATTTCTCGGCCTGTAACGATAACGATTATCCAATTTACTTTCGAGCCAAGGAAAATAACGATTATTAGCCCGGTTGGGACGAAGAAACCCTTACAGAGCCTGATAACGACTGCAGATGCATCGAAATCCCTCGATGGCCCGAATACCCTCGATCTTGTTATTTGCACCCCGAATCGGATTAAAGCCGAAAAGCTATTGCTCAAGGTTACTTATGCTATACCCCCATGTTATGCTTAATGCATAAACTTCTGGATATGGGAGCAAGCCCTGCAAAAATCTCAACTTCGAATCGAAAGCCTTTCTAGACGTTAGAAGTAAAAATCACTAAGGTGAAATGCCAGATTGGCCAACGAAGGTGGTATACTTGCATAAACGACAAGTGTACCAAACACGCAGTTAAGAAAGCCCGCAAATAAAGACGCCTCCTAACGAACAAAACCACGAAGTCAAAAAACGGCAAAGGCCTTCGAAATTAAGGCATCGAGGAGCTTTACGAACCAAGACCTTATGTAAAGCAAAAAAAGGATTACGAAGCCAGATCGAAATTCCTATTTAGTACCAAAGCCAAACTTTCAGAGCCATGATTAACTCTGGAGCAAAAGGCAACTTCATTTCGCCAGCAGTGGCCGAAAAACATCACATTTCTTGGAGGTACAAGCTAAAATCCTACAAATTACGGACAGTTGATGGAAATCTTTCCTAGTACGATAGCGGACGAGTGTAACGAACCTGTCTTACATCCACCTGGAGGTATAAGCAGTATCCGAAATGGGGTCTTGATTTGCAGGTAACAATAGTGCGAGGAATGATTCAGTAGTCTGTTCGTTAAAGAGGTTTGCGGACTCTTCCCTCAATCGGAGAACGGTGCCTCTGACTGAAGGCTTAGATTGATAGCTAAGGAACGAAAACTAAGTAGGTGCTATTTACATAAGAATTCAGTCCATTATATATCCTTTCATTCCATAGTGAATGTGTCGTGGATCTATGTGATCTAAGTGATCCGGCAGATCACTTAGATCAACTAGATCACTTCGAGGGCCAAGCCTCTTTTGGTCCGAGGTTCACCCGCATCCGCGCTAACCTCCAAAGACTTGGCCTCTTTCAGACAAGAACCCCTGTTCTTGTAACACCATTTCCCCTCTCCAAGGATCTTTGTCCCAAAGATAAGAACCGTAAGTAACCCCTCTGGTAACCGGAAAGAGTACAGGGATTTCTCAGCTGATTTCATCATAACAGGCCGTATTCAAAAGGAAAAAGGAAAGAAAAAACCTCGATTCAACCAACGCGAGGCGCGTGACAACCGCGCGGATCATATTGAGAAATTCGGCTCCAAAGTCAACCTCTGTTCGAACTGTACTCGCCTCGGGGAAACCGACTGCTTTTTTGTAATTAACCTTCCAAGTTGTAGTTGTTGTACCCGTCGTCAGCGTCCGGCCTGTGACGTACTGGAGATGAATTCTTTAATGAAAATTGGGGAAGAACGAGAACGGTTGCAGAAGGAGCAACGTGAAGTAGAAGACAAATTGATGGAGCTTCTTGGTCGACTGAAACGCTTGCGTCTCCAACAAGACGTTTTGAAAAAGAAGGCCTTTGCCATTTTAAAAGAAGGTTACGAGTTGGATCAATTGGAAGAGCAAGAGAAACTAGAGGAAGAGCAGCGTCGCATGGAAGAAGAGCAAGCGCGGCTTGCTTCTGAGATCAACGCCAACATAGAGGCGTCTGCCTCCTTCGACTGGAACGCCGAAGGTTTAGATCTGGGGGTTGGGCCGTTGTCGCCTGCGACCTTGGCTGCGTTGGAGATGGTCGGTCAGGATTCTGGCGGTGAAACGTCTCAACCAGGTCCTTCGCATTCGTCAGGTGCTTGAGGGGCTCCCAAGTGTTGTCTTCGGGTGGGTAGTCCTTCCATTTGACTAGGTACTGAACCTTGTCACTGACCGTTTTTGAGTCCAGTATTCTTTCGACTTCGTACTCGTCGGTATTCCCTTCGACTTTTAAGTTTGTCTTTAGCGGGGCGTTACTGGGTGCTGGTTCTAGCAGGGAAATGTGGAAAACGGGGTGTATCTTCATTGTCTTAGGTAGTGACAATCGATAGTTGGTCTTGGAAATGACTTCGTCAATTTTGAACGGACCGAGTTTCCTGAAATCAAGCTTGTTATTGGGTCTCTTGGTTTTGATTTGTGAAATGTTTAAGGTCGCGTTTTGTTTTTGGCGTAACAAGTAGACCTTGTTTCCTCTTGATAGAATTGGTCCCTTAATTCTTTTTTTGTTGTAGTACTGAGCTATTCGTTGTTGGAGAAACTGCAGCTTAGTCCTGAGCCGAGTCTGGATGGTTTTGATTTCAGATGCCACTGTTTCTGCTTTGGGGGCTATTGAGGTAATTTTCGGAGCTTTACCAAGTGGTTGCTCTGGTCGTTAAGTTTCTGCGTTTCGTCCGTATACGGCTGTGTGGGGTGAAACGCCCATGTCCTCGTTAACGGACGTGTTGTAGGCTACTTGTGCCAGTGGGAATAGTTTTACCCAGTTATCTTGTTGGTAGTTGACATAACTTCTTAGGTACTGCTCCAGGGTCTGGTTTAGTCGTTCTGTCTGTCCATCGGTTTGGGGGTGATATGCTGTGGAGAACTTGAGTTTGGTGCCAATTTGTTTGAAGAAACTGGTGCCAAATTTGGAAGTGAATAGCTTGTTTCTGTCTGAAATGATTTTTTCTGGGATTCTATATTTGTCGAAATAGTGTCTTACGAATGCGTAGGCCAACTGTTTTGCTGTCGTGTTTCCTTTAAAGGGTAGGAAGTACCCATACTTAGTGAGTCTATCGACAATTACCTATATTCCGTCGTACTGGACTCCGGTGACGGGGTCCTTGGATAGGGGTAAGCCGGTGATAAAGTCCCAAGCTATGGTATTCCACGCTTTGTTTGGAATCTTAGTAGGTTGTAGCAGTCCGTACGGTTTGTGGCGAGCTGCTTTGGCCTTGTTGCAAATGTTGCAATCCTTAATTACTTGTTTGACGGTTTCTCTGAGTCCTGGAAAGTCGTACTTTTCCTGAAGTCGTTTGGTCGTTTTGAAGATCCCTTGATGTCCATGTAACGGATTTCCGTGAAATTCTTTGACAAATTGTTTTTGTTGTTCTTGTGGGACGTAGATCTTTCCATGGTACAGTAGTTGATTTTTAGATTGTCCCTTTAACTGTTTGATTTCCTTTTGTTTACCCGAATTGTAAGAGCTTCTGAACTGGGCCAGGAGTTCGGGGGTAGGTTTCTTCAGTATCTCACATAACCGTAAGGTGCTTTCCTTTGTAGGTTGTAGCATTTGCATTCGTCGTTTGGGGACCTTAATGTCATAATCTCCTCTTCGGCTTAGGATATCCGCCTGGATGTTTTCCTTGCCTTTGATGTGGTGGATCTTGAAATTGAACTTAGACAGGAAAATCATCCAATTCTCATGTCGTTTGTTGAGGTCTTGAGTCGTTATGAAGTAAGTGAGGTTTTTGTGATCGGAGTAGATGTCAAAAGGTTCTTTGGTTCCACTGAGATAAGGTTCCCATTCTTTGAGTGCCATAATAACTGCCAACAACTCTTTGTCGTAGATAGGGTACCGTGACTCTGCGTCTTTCAGAGCTTTGGAATAGTAGGCGACTGGGTGCCACTTTCCGTTGTTTTCCTGTTGTTTTAGGACTGCTCCTAGGGTTTCATCTGATGCGTCAGTCTTTAGTCGTTTCTTCTTGTGGTGGTTGGGTAATTTTATGACGGGGGCGCTGGTAATCTGGTTTTTAAGCGTTTGCATTGCTTCCTTGGCTTTCCTTGGGAACTCGAATTCCTTTCCAGTGTACTCCTTGGTGGTAAGGTTCGTCAGGGGTTTGGCGATCTTTCCGAAATCTTTAATTAAGCTGCGTACGTAGCCCGTAAATCCTAAAAATTGACGGACGTCGGTGACGGTCGCTTTATCGGGAATCGGCCAATTCTTGACTGCCTTTATCTTGGAGTCCTGGATCTGGATCTGTCCTGGAGTGATGGTGAAGCCTAGAAAGTCTAGCTTTTGGGTGTGCTATACGCTTTTTTCGGCATTGACCAACAGGTTTGCCTTTTCGAGTGCCTTTAGCACTTGGGCGACATGCTTCTTATGTTCTTCCAAGGTCTCAGAATAGATAAGGATGTCGTCCAAGTAGACAAATACGAACTTGTCGAGGAACTTTCGTAGGATAGTTATCAACATGTGTTGGAAACTGGCGGGGGCATTAGTAAGTCCTTGGGGCATTACCTTGTATTCGTAAAGTCCATGGATTGTTTTGAAAGCGGTTTTCCATTTTTCGCTTTTGGCCATTCGGACCAAGTAGTAGCCGTCCGGCAGGTCTAACGCCGTGAACCATTTAGCTTTGCTGATGTTTTCCTTTATGGTATCCATAAGGGTAAGGAAGTATCCATTTTTGATGGTGATGTCGTTTAACTGTCGGTAGTCGTAGACTCTTCGACATATAGAGTCTCCATCCTTGTCGATTCGGATCTTTCCGTCTTTCATCTTTGGTACCATCATGACGGGGTATCCTGCGGGAGATTCAGATTCCTGAATGTATCCGCGTTTAAGGTCTCGTTGTAGGCTTTTCCACAAGGCCTTGGCCTTTTTTGGATTTATGTGGTAAATCTGGTGGAGTTTTGGATGGTGTCCTTCTTTAATGGGGATCCTGTAATCCCATTGATTATGATTGGGTAATTCTTCCCGTGTTCGTTCTTTGAACAGCTTTTTAAAACTTCGATACTTAAAGGGGACCCTAGCAGCCGGGTCCCTTACTCTGGCCTCTCGGATCAGGTAACAGATCTCTCGGGACTCCTCCTTTGAGGAGATTGTAGGACGGTCCCAAGTAAGTTTCTGGGTCTTCCAATCGATGTAAGGGTTGCTGGAACGGAGCCACGGCATTCCGAGTATGACGTCGTGTCCTGAAATGTCGGCTACGTCCAGCCTGATTTTTTCTGAATGTCCCTGAATTTGCACTGGAAGTTTTTCCGTTTCTCTGAGAACTCGTCCATTCTTATACTTGGACAAGCTTCCATCGACCGTAAGTAGTTTGTACGACTTCAGCTTGTACCTCTAAGGGATCTAATATTTTTCTGCAACTGATGGTGAAATGAAGTTTCCTTTTGCTCCTGAGTCAATCATGGCTTTGAATATTTTGTTTTCGTACTGGAGAGGAATCTCAACCTGACTGCGTTGTCCAGTCTTTGCCTTATATAAGGTCTTGTAGGTTGGGGCTCCTCGATGCCTTAATTTCGAGGGCCTGCGTAGTTTTTTGATTTGTTGGTTTTGTTGGCTAGAAGGCGTCTCCATTCTCGGGCTTTCTTGACTGCGTGTTTGAACACTTATCGTCCATGCAAGTGAACCACTTTCTTTTGCCAATCTGGCAAACTGATCTTGAAACTTTCACTTCCGATATCTGAAGAGGTTTTGGTTTTGGGGGTGAGATTTCTGAGGGGTCGGCTCCCATATCTAAGATCTCGTGTATCATGCACGGTATAGGGGCGTAGCATAGGCATCCTTGGGTAATGGCCCTTCGGCTTTGGGCTGACTCGGGGTGAAAGTAGCAAGATCGGGGGTACTCCGGCTATCTGGGAGTTTCGATATATCTACATTCATTATCAGGTTCGGTAGGTGTTTCCTCATCCCATCCGGGCCAATAGTCATTATCCTCCTTGGCACGGAAGTGAGTTAGATAGTTATCATCATAACATGCGGAAAAATGGAGCAAGTCGTGGTTATGGGCTGGTTCTTTGTTTTCAGGAGCCTTGCTGGGCCCTGGGGATGTCGGGTCATATATCACCGTGTTGGGGCGCAACTGGCCATGTTTATTGTGCATTCTGCACTGCTGCTCATCCAAATGACAAGTGCATCCTAGCCCTATGGCTATCCTGGAGGTTTCTCGTCCTGGATGATATCTGCAGGCTTTAATTGTTCGATTCTGACAAGTCGGGCAACGTTCGTACTCTGGGTCGCCATTTTGTTCGTAGTGTATAGTTACAATAGTAAATTTTTGCTGGAAGGAAGTGGAACTAATTTCCCTCTCTTTCTCGCCTTCGCTGTCTGATTCTTGTTTGGTTATTTTGACCTTCTTCTGTAGTTAAGGAATCCCTCCCTTCCTGGAGTCCCTCTTTGCTAAAGAACGACACTCGCTTTTGTAGTGGCCTTTCTTGCTACAGTTGAAACATTCAACATTTAACTTGTTTTTCTTGGGTTCTTTTGAAGCAATGCTTGCTTCCTTCTGGGTCCTGTCCTTGTTTTTGCTTCTTTGGGATTTGCTGCTGGAACTTCGATCGTCCCTTTTTCTGTCGGATCTCTTTTTCTCCAAATACCTCTCAAAGGTACGTCGATCGGCAATGATAGTTTTGTCAATATAGTCCTGGAAGGGGCCAGTCTTGGGCACTCTATACATCTCATCCTTAATTTGTGATTTCAGGCCGTTATAAAAGGGATAGAACAGTACGCTTTCCGGGAAATTGGAAACTGATGCAAGGCGATTAAATTCAGTCGCATATTCGGCTGCTGACTTGGTTTGCTGGAAAAGGTGCAACTGTTCGACCGCATGCTGTTCTCTGTCGGAATCTCCAAATAAAGCTCGCATTCTTTCTTCAAAATGTTCATAGTTGCCGAAAACATAATTGGTCAGGTCGGAAGATTAGTCAGGGTAGTTCACAAGGTAGTCGTTCATAATGGGTTCGGACCATGAAAGAACTTTTCCAGCAAGCAGCTGAAAGATAGCCATCACCTTTTGATAATCCTCCGTCAGAGAATTCTCATAGAACTTGAGGTAAAGTCTGGCCTGGACCAAAAATCCTTCCACATCTGTGGTACCGGCGTAGGGTTTTGGAGGGGTTGGCTTATAGCCCTTGACCTCTAGCATTCCATAATAAGCAGGGGGTAAAACAGTATTTTCGCGGGATTGATTTGCGCCAAATAAAGGCAATGTCGAAGACCTTTGCTGTCGAGCGAATCTGGCATTCTCCCTTTTTACCGCCTGAAGTTCAGTTATCAAGGTGTGCAGCTTGTCGTCAATCGTAAGTTCTTTTTCCTTGCCTTTCGGGCTGTCGGATTCCTTTCCTTCCTCTTCCGGTTCGTTTTCCTGGACTTTAATGGTTTCCTTAGGAGCCGGGGAGGATTGTTGCAGAGAAGAAGAAGGTCCTCCTTAAGACCGAGTAGTAGGGGGGGCCATGTTGTCGATTAAAGAATTAAAGAAAAGACTTCTTTAATAAGGGGTAAAATGTTTTATCCAGATATTGATCCCTTACTGGCCAGTGATGGCGATCGGATATGTCGTCTATCTTCTGAACGCCGTTTTATGATATCGTCTTCACTGGGTTCAAGAAAGCTTGTGCCCAACTGGGCCTTGAACCATTCGTCGGCTATTGATCAAGGAGTTATCAAAATGTAACGAACCTGTCTTACATCCACCTGGAGGTATAAGCAGTATCCGAAATGGGGTCTTGATTTGCAGGTAACAATAGTACGAAAAATGATTTAGTGGTCTGTTCGTTAAAGAGGTTTGCGGACTCTTCCCTCAATCGGAGAACGGTGCCTCTGACTGAAGGCTTAGATTAATAGCTAAGGAACGAAAACTAAGTAGGTGCTATTTACATGAGAGTTCAGTCCATTATATATCCTTTCATTCCATAGTAAGTATGTCGTGGATCTATGTGATCTAAGTGATCCGGCAGATTACTTAGATCAACTAGATCACTTCGAGGGCCAAGCCTCTTTTGGTCCGAGGTTCACCCGCATCCGCGCTAACCTCCAAAGACTTGGCCTCTTTCAGACAAGAACCCCTGTTCTTGTAACAACGAGTCCTTAAAGAAACTGAAAAACTTCCAATATGGATCCAAAGGCATTAAGAGCATTTTACCCTGGATATCGCCGACATTTCAGGTCATGATGTTATCTTGGGAATACCGTAGCTTGACTCCAGCAACCCGCTAATTAACTGGAAGACTCGCCAGCTTTCTTGGAATTACCAATCAACTTCTTTTAAGAAAGGGTCCAAAGAAGTCTGCTACATGATCCGAAAAGCCAAAGTATCAGACTCTGCCAGTACCATACCCCCAGAATACCAACGTTTCGAACGACTTTTCAAGAACAAAGAAAACCACGAACTGCCTCCACACGGATAATAGGATCATCGCATACCCATTAAAAAAAAACATCATCCCAAGCTTTACAAAATCTACCACATAAATCCAGAAAAGGCAAAGGCCTTATAGAAAAGCATCCAGTTAAACCTAAAGAAAGGTTATATTCAGCCATCCGAATCCCCCGCAGGATACCCTGTACTTATGGTACCCAAAATTAAGGACGGCAAGCAGAAAATCGATCAAGATAAAGATCCGGTCTATCGACGCGTGGTCGATTACCGACAGCTAAACGATATCACCATCAAAAACGGCTATCCCTTAACCTTAATAAATACCTTAAAGGAAAACGCAAGCAAAGCCAAATAATTTACCGCCTTAAACCTTCGAAACGGGTACTACCGTATCAAAATGACAAAAGGAAAAAAATGGAAAACTGCCTTTCGAACGATACACGGGCATTACGAATACCGAGTTATGCCTTTAGGACTTACTAACGCCCCTGCCAGTTTCCAACGCCTGATTATAACCATACTCAGGAAATTCCTAGACAAATGTATCTTTGTCTACCTCGACGACATCCTCATCTATTCCGAAACGCTAAAAAAGCATAAGAAACATATTCTCTAAGTTCTTAAAGCTTTAGATAAAGCGAATATCCGAATCAACCCCGCCAAAAGTATATGGCATACGCAGAAGCTAGACTATCTAGGATTTACCCTTACCCCCGGTCAAATTCAGATCCAGGACTCCAAATTAAAAGCAGTCAAGAACTGGCCCATCCCTAATAAGGCAACCGTTACCGATATCCGGCAAATCTTAGGATTTACGGGTTACGTACGCAACCTGATCAAGGAATATAAAGATATTATCAAACCATTGACGAAACTTATAACTAAGGAATATGTCGGAAAAGAATTCGAACTTCCAGAAAAAGCCAAGGAAGCTTTTCAGCTACTCAAAGACGAGATTACCAAAGCGCCAATAATAAGATTGCCCAACGCCGATAAAAGGAAACGCCTAAAGACAAACGCCTCAAACTATGCCCTAGGCGCAGTTTTGGAGTAACAAAAAGATAATGGAAAATGGTACCTAGTGGCCTATTATTCCAAGGCCCTTCGAAACGCAGAACTCCGATACAAGATCTACGACAAAGAGCTGCTAGCGATTATTAACGCTCTTAAGGAATGGAAACCTTTTCTCAGCGGAACCAAAGAACCTTTCGATATTTACTCAAATCACAAAAACCTTACCCGGTTTATAACGACTCAAAAGCTAAACAAACGCCACGAAACTTGAATGATTTTCTTGTCAAAATACAATTTCCGAATTCACCATATCAAAGAGAAAAAAAACATCCAAGCAGACATCCTAAGTCGCAGAGGAAATTACGACTCTAAGGTCCCAAAACGCCGAATGCAAATATTGCGACAGTCTGAAAACGGTACCTTACGGTTATGTAAAATACTAAAGCAACCTACTCTAGAACTTTTAACGACATTCCGAAATTCCTATAATAAGGAAAAGCAAAAAAAAAATGCAACAATTGGATGGACAACCTGGAAATCAGCTGTTGTACCGTAGCAAAATCTATATTCCTCGAAACCAACAAAAGCAATTCGTCAAGGAATTCCATAAAAATCCGTTACATGGACATCAAGGCATCTTCAAAACCACCAAACGATTGCAGGAAAAATATAACTTTCCAAAACTCCGACGAATTGTCAAGCAGGTAGTTAAGAATTGCAATATCTGCAACAAGGCAAAAGCAGCCCGACATAAGCCCTATGGACTTTTACAGCCCACAGATATTCCAGAAAAGGCTTGGAATACCATTGCTTGGGATTTCATTACCGGTTTACCCCTATCAAAAAACCCCGTTACTGGAGTTCAATACGATGGAGTATGGGTAATCGTTGACAGACCCACCAAGTATAAATACTTCCTACCTTTTAAAGGAAACGCAACGGCCAGAACAGCCACTGGACGAAGCTCCAAAGTTGACCGCGAAAGCTCCTCGAGCAAAAACGGTAGCAACTGAAATCCAGGCGGTACAAGTCCGCCTACAAAATGAATTACGATTCCTCCAACAAAGGATGACCCAGTATTACAACAGAAAAAGAATTAAGGGACCAATTCTATCGAAGGGAAACAAAGTTTACTTGTTACGTCAAAAACAGAACGCGACTTCGAACATTTCTCAAATCAGAACAAAAAGACCCAGTAATAAGCTCGACTTCAAAAAGCTTAGTCCGTTCAAGATCGATGAAGTTATTTCCAGAACTAACTACCGACTGTTACTACCCAAAACAATAAAAATATACCCTGTTTTCCATATTTCTTTGCTTAAACCAGTACCCAAAAACGCGCCGCTGAAAACCAGTTTGGAAGTCGAAAAAGACGACGATGAGTACAAAATTAAACGAATACTGGACTCCAGGGTAGTTAAAGATAAGGTCCAATATCTGATTAAATAAAAGGACTACCCACACGAGGAAAACACTTGGGAACCCCTTAAGCACCTGACGAACGCGAAGGACCTGGTTAAAACGTTTTACCGCCAGAATCCTGACCGACCGTCTTTAACGCAGCCAAGGTCGCAGGTAACAACGGCCTAATACCCAAATCTAGCCCCCCGACGTTCCAATCGAAGGAAGTAGACGCCCCTACCATCGCGTCAATTTCAGAGGCAAGCTGTGCTTACGCGGCAGCGGCCCGTCGCCGTTCATTTTCTACTCTTTCTCTTTCCTCCAGTTGATCTAATTCGAGACCTTCGTTCAGCATTTTTACTGCCCGACGTTTCAAAAAGTCCTGCTGAAACCTTAACCGCTTTAACCGGCCAACGGACGCCTGCATTTCTTCTTTTTGGCGCTGACGCAGGTTATCCATTTCTTTCTCAGCCCGTTCTTAAAGGATTAATAATTAATCCTTTACCTCCCGTTGCTCCTTTTGAAAACGTTTTTGCTCCTGAGTTATTCGGTTTAAAGAGTTCATTGTCGCTACGTTACAGTTTCGACGTTGACGGCGTTGACAATTGTTACAAGAAGAAACGCCCGCGGCAAACCGACAATTTGTTTCTTCGAAACGAATACACGAAGAATAAGAATAATGCTTATCGCCAAATTCTTCAAGCCAGGTAGCCCGACTTTCACGGGAAAGTTTCTGATCTGGACGAGAGCGCCCTTTTGGCTTAACAGTCCGATTCGACATCATGAAACAAAGGTTGTACCATATGCAAAAAGTCAAAAAAAAGGAAGGAATGCACTTACCTGTTTTATCTTTAGGACAAAGATCCTAAAAAAAGGAAAATAATATTACGTCCGACTAATGTAGAAAAAGGATGTGCCAAGAAGATTATCGAGATGGCTCCAAAAGTCTTGGACGCAACGGATAAATCTCGGCTAAAAACCTTATGTGCCTGGTTATGCTTGGATTTGATGGATAAGGAACACATCCATCCACAACCACCATAAAGGGATGTGCTTGGATTTGTTAGATATAGAACACATCCAAACACATCCACCACAACCACAAAATCGGAAGGATATATATAAACTAATAATTTCCTATGTAGATAGCATCCAGATAAATTCGCTCCTTAACTATCAATCTAAGTCTTCAATCAAAGGCGTCGTTCTTCGATTAAGGGAAGAGTCCGCAAATCTCTTTAACGAACAGACTTCTAAATCATTCTTCGCCCTATTGTTACCTGCAAATCAAGAACCCCTTTCGGATACTGCTCATACCTCCAGGTGGACGTATGACAGGTTCGTTACAGCCGAATCCCTTCTAAGCCACCTGGCCGTACGCGTTCTTCTTCAAGGGTGATTCGAATCGACGAGACTACGAACGAACACTTCGAAATATCTCCCCGGGCCGATCCCACGATGGCTCCGAAAAGGGCTCGTAAGCCGTCTGCGAAGGTGGCTAACGCTGTCGAAAAACGCCGAGCTACTTTCTCCAACACACGGGATAATAATACCCACAGAGCAACTGTTAGTAAGCGATTAGCTGCCGCGAAAACCGCTCCGAAAAACAAGAAGAAGGGCAAGTAACAAACAGTTATTCCTAAGGCTAAAAACATTGAAAAATCCGAAATTAAGGTTGCTACAGATTGTCAGATAAGTAGCATGATAAGAACCTGCACTTAACACTTAGATAAGCTTATCGCAAGTGATCTTTTGGCGCAATGGCTAGCTGACAATTAAGAGTCTCAGACATGCTCCACGAAGTGGAGTTCTACCGTCGCAGCTAAGGCCTACTTGTCAGATATAGGAGACATCAGTTGTGTTGTATTGGATGACTAGCTGCAGGTGCTCTAAATCGCGCACTGCTGATTTTATGGAGTCTAGTCACGGAACCTATATGTTCCGATCAGAGGGAGCCTTTCTATATATGGGGTGCTAGCGCACCCCCTGCTAGCTGACACACCCCCTCAACGCTTTGACACAGTCACGGCGTTAATCACTTCACTTCTTCATCTCCTAAAGCCGCAGCTTTCCATTCCACCTCTCCTCCGGCGATTATATCCTCCTGATCGGCCAATTCCTCCTCTAAAATCGCTCGCAGGTTATTCCTCCGCCGATCGAGGGCTTCCGTAATATCCATTAATCCTAGCTGCTTTCTAAAGTGCTTAAAGGGTTCTCGTATCAGGGCCTTGGTTAGCCCCATCAGCCAGCATATCGCCCGTAGGTATATAATCTACTTTGATCATGTCCCTCTCTGCGGCTTCTCGTAGTCAGTGGTTATATATATATCTATATGCCGCAGCTTCGTCTGCAACAAAGCGACGTCGGCGTTGATGAGCCGTATTGTCTGTTAATTGTCGCACTACATATTTAACGGTCCAGCATCCAGGATAACTCCAAGCTCTTTAATCAGTCGAAAGCTAAACAAGGCTTCTTTTGCAGCCTGCGCAAGGGACAACAACTCCGCTTCTGTTATAAAAGTAGTCACTATATCTTGCTTGTTCGCCCGCCATCCTATTATTCCTCCGAATAGCTTTATAACGTAAGCTTGGGAGCTTTTCCGATCGATCGTGTTGTTCGCGAAGGAGGCATCGCTTTAGGTGTTTAACGAATCCTCAACCCCGAACTGCAACGCTAACGTCTTGGTCCCGATCAGGTATAATATGACTCGATCGGCCGCTTTGTGATATGCGTTGCTAAGGTTCAGGTTAAATCGGGCGAATCGGGACACGGCAAAGGCTATATTAGGTCGCGTATTAACTGCCACGTACAGGATGGAACCGATTTTCTTTTGGTATTTGTTGACGGAGCCTGGATGGGCCAGATCAGGATTTGGCAATAGCTCGACGCTTGTCATTGGCGTATCTAGGAGGTTATTTAGACTCTTTTTTGGGATTAGGTTAGCTAGCTTATCTATAGAGTTTGATTGTGAAAGCTAGATTTTTCTTTCAGCTTTATTTTTGATTACTTCGATACCGAGGAACCACTGCAGGTCCTTACCCCCTGTAAGGGTATACCGTTCTCGTATCTGTTGGATCAACTGATCGACAAGGTCTTGATCTTTCTTGCGGTATGCTGTAATAATATCGTTTACAAAAAAGAAGATAAGTACCTTCTAACGAGTAAAACAACAAGGTTTATAAGGAACGGGGCGAAGTTCCAATTTTGTAAATATCCCAGTAAGGTCTTTCTGTTATAGCAGTAATAACTTCTTTAATCTATATAATGCCGTCCTAATTAGAAGGATTTTGTTACGTTGCGAATAACCTGGGGGCGTCTTTATGTATATTTCGTAGGATAGGTTGGCGTTAACGAAGGCGTTCATAGCATTATACTGCTTAAGCTTTAGGTTAAACCTAGCCGCGATAGCGATTAAAGCTCGAAACGACTTTCCAGCCAGTATGGATGCGTATATATTACTATAAGCGTTCTTAAGCTATTAATCGCCCCGTACGACGAAACGTACCTTACATTTTTGCAACCAGCTATGCTTGTTAAATTTGTAAACGTATATCTATATACACCTTAGAACCTGTTTCCCTTTAGCAGAGGTCTGATCGACGGCTTTCCAGGACTGCATTTTCTTATAGCTTTGTAAGTGAGCCTTTTCGGCTTTACGAAACATTTCCTTTAACGGGTATATATTTAGGTTTTTATGGCCTCGCGGCGGTAGCGGTAAATCGTGCCTGTGCATTCGGTCTAGCGACCTAAATGCCTTTTTGGATGCTAAGGTATTATTACCTTTCCGATTAAGGTGGCGCGTACTTCGGGTAACTAATTTCTCTAAACTTCCGCAGCTTACCGGCCGGTTATCGTACGTATTAACAAAAGGGGCTAAACGTCCTGTATTAAATGCGGCCTTTTATATCCTGTATTCGTTTCGGATAATACCTTCTTGGTACGGAATATACGGGGGGCCCACACTTATTACCCGTAAGATGCCTTCGTTTTTTATCGTCACTTTAGGTTAATGTAACGAACCTGTCATACGACCACCTGGAAGTATGAGCAGTATCCGAAAGGGGTTCTTGATTTGCAGGTAACAATAGGGCGAGGAATGATTTAGTAGTCTGTTCGTTAAAGAGATTTGCGGACTCTTCCCTCAATCGAAGAACGTTGCCTTTGTGTGACGGCTATGGGCTTAACCAACTATTAAACCTAGTCGTACGGTTTATGTTGGCAGTGGTATCGTGGGAATCTGAGCAATGAAGCGATAGTCACGTCTGGTAATAGCAGATGTAGATCTGGGTAACCAATTGTTATTGCAAGCTGGTGCTATCTAAACTATAGGGAATAATGAACGTATATATCTTAAACGGGATCCCTTTGGATCCGAGAATCCATTCGGATCCATTTGCTGTGATCCCTTTGGATCCGAGAATCCATTCGGATCCATTTGCTGTGATCCCTATGGATCCGAGAATCCATTCGGATCCATACCACACTGATCCGTTTGGATCCGTGGATCCTTTCGGATCCACGTCACGTGACCTAAGGTCTTGCATCGGAGGTAATCCACACAACCTCCGACTGTCTGCCAATAGGCCAAGCTTGTTTGGTCATAACACTTTGATTGAAGACTTAGATTGATAGCTAAAGAACGAATCTATCTGGGTGCTATCTACATAGGAAAACCGTTCGTTATATATCCTCCTATCTTTTGGTGAGTGTGCCTCTGATCTATGTGATCTACCGTGATCTACCCCACTTGTCCTAGATCAACTAGATCACACTAGATCACCAAGGTCTTGGCCAGCTCCGTAGTTTACCCGGAGCTCGTCCGCGCTAGTCCCAGAGGAGCACTTTCATCTTGGAGAACCTCTGGTTCGTAACATGTAAGTCCTTCTTAGCCTTGTTAAGGTTCCTCGTGGAGCATCTCCTTCGGCCCTGACTAAGCTGACTAGATAATGGATCAGGTTGTGACTCGTCTAGAAGGGACGGCGGTGGCGTATTTCTAACGATAATCTTTCCGCCTGTATCATCGCGAACGAAACCGGAGTCCTTGGGTACGAACGTTGAATCCTCGCCATCCTTCCCCTGAACGGCGGAGGCGTTCGGTTGAGAGGAACCCATCTCTTCTTCAAGGGACCAGGGTTGCGAAGCCATCGCGAAGCAGCTAAAGCGACTGCAGAAAAGGGCTGCAACGCCGATTCGGTAAAATCACGATATCATCTCCACTTACACATATGGATAACGTCAGCCAAGAAGGCGGTGACTGCTTTAGGGTTAGGGCTCTGGGGTGGATACGAATGATACATGTAAGTCTCCAGTTTTATTATGTGTACTAATGTACACGTTGTCAATAAGCCATTAAGCCATTAAGAAGTTTGTCGATCTGGCCCTAACAGGCACTTCTCTTGCTAATCCATTTTCGTCTGATCGTTAATACGACGGTCTGCCGAGCTGGGGTTCTTGATTCTATTCGCGCCCGTATACGGGGCTGCCTGCAAGGCTTAGACTTATGAAACGTTACAGGCTAAATAGACGATAGCCCCGTCGATCCTTACGGCTACCGTCCCCGACGTCGCCGTTATTAGCAAGCGATGTGATATGCCCTTGCTTTCAAAACAATTCGGCAAGGGCCTTGATGATTCAAGACTTGCCAATACCGCCTTCGCCACCGATGAATTGGCAGAGCTGAAACGTTCTGCCCTTGTCGCGGCGTGCTCGGTCCAGTTTGCGGCATATTATATCGGTGTCACCGGATCTCAATCTCCTCCAGTCGGCCTGGGAGGGCTAGAGTCAAAGGCCTTTCTTTCCATGAGCTCTGTCTTTGCGCCATGAAACTTGTGTGTGCAGCTGTACTTGTCGCTGGCTGCGCACGGGGCTCCTGGCGAGGCTCCTGGCGAGGCTCCTGGCGAAGCGTAATTTCCCTTCGGTCGGTTTGATAAGAGCAAAGAGAGCACCGATCAGTAGTCTGGCTCGCTTGGTGGATGTAGCATGCGCCGACGAGTTTGTAGTGGTTGTCCACACGCCGGAGTATGAAAGGAACTGTAGCTCCTTCCAGGATCCATATCTCATCCCAATCTTCAAGTTCCATGGGGCCGAATCCGAGCGAATGATCCGTACCGAATATTCTACGGCTCATGCCATACTGGTTCATCTTCGTAATAAACTCCTCGAGCTTATCTTTGTCGAAGTGTCCAAGTGATGAATCTAGGGACACGCAGCAGCATGTTAGTTTACTGCTATCGTGCTTGATCATAACCCTCTCGGTCATAGTCAACTCGATAGCCTGCTCGATAGCCTTCTCGACCATAGTGTGCTTGGCCATAGCCCTCTCGTTTATAGCCCGCTCGGTCATAGCCGTCTCGGTCATATCTTGCTCGATAGCCTGCTCGATAGCCTGCTTAATAGCCTGCTTGAAAGCCTGCTTGATAACCTTCTCGCTTATAGCCCGCTAGGCCATAGCCTGCTTGATAGCCTGCTCGATAGTCCGCTCGATAGCCTGCTTGAAAGCCCGCTTGATAGCCTTCTCGCTTATAGCCTGCTTGGCTATAGCCCGCTTGGTCATAGCCCTCTCGGTCATAGCCTGCTCGATAACCAGCTCGATAGCCTGCTTGATCGTAGCCCGCTTGGTCATACCCCTCTCAGTCATAGCCTGCTCGATAACCTGCTCGATCATAGCCCGCTTGGTCATAGCCCGCTTGGTCATAGCTCTCTCGGTCATAGTCAGCTCGATAGCTTGATCGATAACGTTCTCGATCATAGCCCGGTTGGTCATAGCCCTCTCGGTCATAGCCAGCTCGATAACCAGCCCGATAGCCTGCTTGATCGTAGCCCGTTTGGTCATAGCCCGCTCGTTCATAGCCCACTCGGTCATATCCCGCTCGATCCCAGCCCTCTTCTTCATAGCCTGCTTGATAGCCTGCTCGATAGTCTGCTCGATAGTCTGCTCGATCATTTGCCTGTGCACCTTATCCCTCTCAAAGCAGTTCGAGCAGAATCCACCGAAAGCTGGCGGGATATCTGCCCGGAAAGTTGTGTAGTCAGCCTTGAAGTCATTAGAAGGGATGGCACTGTGATATGGTGAGAGGATCTGTCTCCAGAAATCTAGTCTTTCGTCGCAGCACTGAGTTCCAGGGTTCTGTGACGGATTGTGCAGCCAGTGAACTCCACTCTCTCTCGAGTACGAGTAAGAGGCGTGCGGGTCGCGTTCGTCGTCGGCGGTAGCTCCGCTGGCGCTATTTGAGAGAACCGTAGCCTTGCCAAAGATTCTCCTGTCTGCCCAGACGGTACCGCACCTCCGTCCAGTTACTTGGAGAACACATTCCAGTGGATAATCTAACGTCGCCGTCGAAGATAGGGGCTGCCCGTCCAGAGATGTGATCCGAGGCACAGAGAACTCCTTGAGCACTTTGAATTGTGCCGGCAAAGAGGTGGGGGATTTTCTGGTCCAGTCTGGCACCCATGATGGTATGTTTATTGCCGACGTTCCGTCCACCTGCGAGAGAATTTCCAACGACTTCGTGGTGGATACATGCCAAGCAGCAGCTTGTAGGAAAACCCAGCCAGCTGTGGTGGAAGGTGAATAATCCGCTCGCAGCGGTAGCACCGACTCGTCTTGGAAGAGTCCCATGATTGCATACACCTTGTCGCGAGCGTCCTTGCAGGAACAATTTCGAGAGACCTGCAATAACGACAAGAGATCCGACTTCTGCAATCCGTTAGCCTTGAGATCAATGACGGCAGGTTCCAAGGTACAATGTCACAGGTCAATCAGAAGAAAAGGAACGTACTCCTTGCAACCGACGGTCCCCCATGATCGTTTGTCGTAAACCGTAAGAAATGACTGGAGGCAGCATTATCGGAAAATTGCGAGCAGCCATCAGTCGTAAGAAGAAATTGCCGTACTCAATAAAGTCCACCCAGTTCATCTGCTTCGCTCCATAAATCACCAAGACGCTCTTTGCCACAGCAACCTCCTGCAGCACCCAGACTCGATGAAACCACCGGCTCTGAAACAGAGAGATAAAGTCCAAGACCCGTGGCAGCTGGCCGCCGGTGTCGTTGCTCATGTAGTCCACCAGGCGGCCGAGCATAGGACTCCCTTCGCCCAAGAACACCAGCACACGAAGCGCACTGCGAAAAATGGCGATCATGTTCTTGACCTGGTGGTTCCGCTCCTGGATGTTGGACTGATCAATGCATACCGCATCAACCCACAGTCGCCGATCCGCGTCTCGCTTACGGAGGCGCAGGAGAGCCGCCTCGCAGTTCTTGGTGATGCCGATGAACTGATCGCCATGGCCGCATTGTATCGTTCTGCAAATCGAGTCGTCGCCTTTCTGATCGGCCCAGGTGTAAGAGACCGCTTCGTAGATAGGCCCCTGCTGTAGATTGACATGTTCCAGTTCGCATCGGAGCGGATCGTCGGGCTGCCCGGCCTTCAGCGCGAGAACACGAATCTGGCGCCCATGCGCGAGATTGAGAGGGCGGTACTGGTAGCTGCGGGCTCCGAGCGGCGGGCTCCGCCGCGGATCGAAGGTGTCTCCAGGGCGCGGCTGGACTTGAACATCTGCGTAGGTATATTCTGCCGGGCGACCGGCGGCACAAATCAGGGCAAACCCGCAGCTTCTGCAGAATTCAATAGAAGTCTCGGGAATTGTACACCAATCTACGTGGCGGCAGCCTCGGCTGAGGACGAGGTCCATATTCATCATGATAGCAATGGCCTGATTTCGGCCATCCAAAGAGAGAAACGAAGTCAATTGAAGCAGAGGCAATGAACCCAGAAGATGGAAATCTCGGAATTCTCAGAAAGGAGGTGACCATATCATGAATGAGTCGCTAACGGAAAAAGTGCCGCATTTTAACATCAAGCCTTGCACTGCCACTCGGCAATGGATCGATAGTGCGGTGTCCCAGGTTTTCAGCCTTAAACGCCAAGCCGATACGGTTTAAGGTTTTTTGCGAAGAGAGCCGGGCTGTTAGACCATGCACAGTGCTCCGGGGCTGTGCAGCGAAGCAAAGTGTCGCGAGTTCGTTGTTCGACGTCCATCACTCGAAACCCATCTTGGAGATTCTTCAGGTGCGGGGAGCTAGCGGCAGCGGGACGTGTTTGTCTTTCATTGGACAGGAAACTTACTTCAAGCATGATATAGCTTGATTATATAAGCCTTACCTCGCGACTCCCCATGAAGCTTCTGATAATAACCCAGCCGCCACCTTGCGCTTTGCTTCTAACTCCTCGGGAACCTTTTAGTTGATCTTGTTGGATAATGGCGCGTTAACGTTGTGTTAAGAGAACCAGTACTTTGGAGCGCCGTATATAGTTGTTCGGACTTCATAAGTGATGGTGGCGTCTCGGCAAACCCCGTCAACCGTTTCACAGCCATAGGCGTCTCAAGTAGATAAAATATAGTCAACAAGCTCCGGCAAAATGCTCGGTAATATTTCGTGCTGATATCTGAGCCCAAGCCACATCGCCGCTGCCGATAAGTGTTACCACTCCACCCGGCATAACCGACCATTCTGCGTCAAGACGCCATCCACCTCCTGACTCCTCACCTTCCACCCCTCTGCTCCCAACAGCCGTCGTGGCATAAAACACATCCCTCGGATCCCACCGCCGCTTGATCCTCAGCAACCTCCCGTACTGCTCGCCGTAGAACTCCCTCTGCCAGTTCCTCTCCATGGGATGCGCCTCGTTGAGGTAGGCGCCGCCGCCCTCGCTCGCGGGCGCGACCTCGCGCACCTCCTCGGGGCTCGCGCTCGCGGGGGCTGTGACCTCGGAGATGAGGAAGGCGGCGGCAGCGCGCCAGGCGGAGCTGACGGCGTTGTCGGCGCGCGCGCGGTTGCGCAGCGCCTGATGGTAGCCGACGACGTTGCGGCCGCTCTCGAGGTGTGCGCGCAGCACGGCGAGGGTCCTGTTGAACCTCTCCGGGCTTCCGAAGTTCGCGCGCGGGATCAGCCGGTTCGCCGGCATTATGTACGAGCCCACGGGGCCCTGGGTCCAGGAGTCGAGGAACGCCGGGTAGAAGGCCGGGTAGTGCCGCGTCTTGGGCGTCACGGGAATGCCGAGCGAGGAGAACCGGTCGAAGAGCGGCTTCGCTAGAGCCTCGAAGGAGGCGATGGTGTGGTTTGGCGTGAAGAAGGGTATCATTTCAAAGCGGTACGAGCCGTTGCTTGGCGTTATGTAGAAGTAGCCGTACGTGTGCGCGTCGGTAAAGGTTATGAAGTGTTCGAAGTAAGCGTGTAGACCTTCGAAGAAGACGTCGGTGCCGACATTGCTCGATGTACCGAACGAAAAGAATGAGGTTGTTATGGAACTATTCCGGGCGATACCTGGTTTGACTCTCTGGCTTGGCTCTGTATAGCAATAATCCAAGTCCCGAGGTTTGGACCGGCCTGTGAACTGTGTCATCATGCATCATTGATAGCTGGTCCCTTGAGGCTTGAGAATTGGTGACGGCCTGGATGTTCAGCGAGGAATGGTCCTCCGGAAGATCTGTGCTCTTGTGTTGCGTGGAAAAATTGCCAAGCGGGTCTTCAAAGGCAATAGAACCGTCAGAGAAATGTCCATAGAAAGCCTTGTTGAAATCCTCAGCGTACAAAGGGCGACCACTATAGTGCGATTCTATACGGTGGACATCAAACATGAAGGTGATACGCCCTATCCGAGGACTCGGAGTAAAGGTAAACTCCGATGGCCTATTGCTTGTTTCATCATTAATGTGTATTGTGTATTTGAATATCTTACAGCCCCAGCGAACAGTTATGGTGAACCGAGTACCACGAAGCTCTTTGAGAGCCGGCTCGTGGTTCTCCTTATCTTGCAACGTCGGCGCTTGATTCGATTCGAGGCTTTTCATTCGTGCTTAATACAAGGTGTTAGTACGTACTTTTCTTAAAGTACAGGTTGTTTTTCCGAACCGTATAAGCCTGTCCGTCTTCTACAGACGTATCTGAGGCCCGAGATGGTGTTGCGGAAACCGTCGGAGAAGGGACTGTCGCCATATTCGAGGAAAGGGCTTGTCTGTTCGAGAGCTTAGAGATAGCTGACGGAGATTGGATCTCGAAAATCTGGCTTGCAGGTCTCGGACTTATATAGTGGCCTCCTTTAGGTCTGGATCGAAAATCGCCAACCCGTAGCTCATTTCAAGTCAGCTAACACTAGCTGAATTATTCATTGATGAGCCAGCCGTTTCGCTGGTTGTACTCGTACGATGATGGATCTTTTGGAACTGCATGAGAGATATGCACAATCAAGGCCCCCTTGCCTCCAATCCTGGAAGCTTCCTACTAATCAGCCTATCACTTCCCTCCTTTCATCTTGTTCCTGTAAGTTTTGGCTCTCCGACGATCTATCTGCTTCTACCCAAACCCCATTCAGGCTGTGCCCCCTAGAAACGTTGGCGACGTGGGCTCTTGGAGCGGAGCTCCTGTGAGATTTAAGATCTGATAGTGTCCCGCCATAGTGTGGGGCCTCACATTTTTCGGCATTCAGGATCTGGCAGCTCCCCTAAGAATAATCGTGTACGTATCGGCGTTACAATAGGTAGACCTGCTAGAAGGCAGGCGTCTCTAACTAGCTGGCTAGGATTGTTGAGATAGGATGTGTTAGTAAGGGTAGTGGCTCCTGATCGACTTCAGGGAGTTTGCACAGCCATTCTGCCTAGGCGTACTTAATATCTAATGTTCTAGGGCTATTTGTGGTAATCTTTCGCGTTAGATGCCCCCGAAAGTACAAGCCGCACTGATACTTCATGAATCTATTCTGTCTTAGGCTGACTTTAAAGGCCTGCAGGGGATGCTTGCGGATCCCTTGCTGTAGGATCTTTTGCTTTTGCCAATGGAGTATCACTTCTTTTGAGGCCTCCTTCCGGGGCCTCCCTGTGGAAATAGCGGCGAGAAATTGCTATGAGATAAGCTGGAACATGCCGCTCGCGACGACCGCAACAAAAGCAGTATGGTCGCTGGTGAAAGACGATGCAAGTCTCTAGGAATCCGGAGTTATTCGACGGACAAAAGTGGGTCTAGGACTCCTATTCGGAGTATAAGCTCCTATTCGGGGGCCAAATCTAGGACTTTGCTTACGCGCCTTTCTGTTATGGATTAATAGATAAATCGTATCCTTATATACGATTATCTTCGCATATATATAGCTCCAACATCCCCCAGGTGTTGCAGGAAGTCTATAGATTCATTATCGCATCGATCATACAGAATACAGATCACCCACGACACTTCCTGAGATTTCCCACTTTCTTGATTGAGTCTACCCTGCACGTTTCGCCATACTAAATCTTCTAGGGTAGCCTCATTGCTTCCTCTAGGGTAGCCTCACCTACTGTCGCAGATTTCTTACAAAGTCAAAGGACTAATTGTCGGATGGACCGTAGCTTGTTGCAAGCTGCCCCAACCGTCCTCCCCGGGGCGGCTATAGATGGCATCACCTGAAAGGGCTTATTTCTCCATTCGCTCTTACTATAAGAGGTGTCAGGATTAGCGGCAATCCCCCTTTTAATTTCGCCCCCCCCCCCCCCCCCCCCCCCCGGGGGAGGAGGAACGGTAGCTCCATGTAACTTTCCACTCTTTGCCGGCTGTCTCTGCAGGAAGGACAGAAAATAATGTTAATACTAGGTTTCATACCTACGAGACCAAAGCCAAGATAAGGGTTCCGTATTTGTGGATATTTAAAGGGAACCGATTTCCCTTCTTTACTCCCATTAATCTTCTTCTCTTTTAGCCTTCTTTTACTCGTTTTTCCTTTGCAAACCTCTTATCAAAAATGGCAATCCTTATGTCGTATGTGGAAACGCCCTCCAACCCTCCCGCCACTGACTCTGAGATTATCTTAATCTGTAATGACAACAGCGACGATAACAGTGATTTCTGTAGCAAAGAAGGCACTGAGGACATCTACGATAGCGCTAAGACGACCATTATCGACTATCGTAAGCGCGACGACCAGGAACACGACATGGTCGAAACCTATAAGGCTAGCAGCTTCAGGATCAGGACCAACGAAATAAGCGTCAATAAAGCTGAAGATAACTGTGACGGCATTTATCAATCTGGGGGCAAAACCGAACCAAGGAATAACCGCGGTGCGAACGATAAGTCGGCAGATAAGCAAGAGGTCAAAGCTATAGATTCTGATAATAACCTGGCCAAGAGAAGCAAGCATAACCAGGACGTCTACGACATTAATGGAATTGGCGACTGTACCGGCATTGACGATCCTGGAATCGAGGAGCCGACCGACTTCAACGCTAACGACGGCCTGGGTTCGTCTAATGTAGGCATTAGCGAAACACGAGACCAACTTGTCATAAGTCAACGCGAGTTGGAGCGGATTCACTATAACTTCGCTACTATTTATGATGCCTTAGTTCGAGTCAAAGCCAGGCTGTATCTGGCCGGAGTATTCCGCGCGACGAATACCGGGGCCAAACGGAAGTAGACTATTCCCTGCAATCGCCCTTCGAAAAGGCAAAGGCGTAAAGCTGGCCGCAAAGTTTATATTAGGGCAACGCGAGCTTGGGTAAAGCTCGAGGAAGACTCGGAAAGCTGGGAGTACGTATAGAAACGTGGCAGTGGCAGCCGTTGTTGGGTTAGGGACTTAGAAGGAAGTAAAAAGGACGAAGTTGATAGAGGATATCTCCTTTGCTGCGCCTCGGACCTCTCCATTAAGATTCGGGCGAATAGTAATTGGCATCCTATCGTGGTCCGATGGAATGATGAGAAGGAAGTATTCGAAGGTTCGGACAGCATCGAAGAAAAACAACTTACGGTCACCGATGCGGAGATGATAAACTTGATGTGTGGCGTCGATTGTGAACATGTTGGCTTTGTGAACTGGGCCTAGATAGGACGGGAATTTATGATTCGAACTATTCTATCTACTTATACAACTTGCAGGGATTTTTGTAACGAACCTGTCATACATCCACCTGGAGGTATGAGCAGTATCCGAAATAGGGTCTTGATTTGCAGGTAACAATAGGGCGAGGAATGATTCAAGGGTCTGTTCGTTAAAGAGATTTGCGGACTCTTCCCACAGTAGAGAACAACTGCCTCTGGCTGTAGGCTTAGATTGATAGCTAAGGAGCGAAACTAAGTAGGTGGCTATCTACATAGGAGACTGATTTCTTATATATTCTTCCATCTTTCAATGAGTGTGTCGTGGATCTGTGTGATCTATGTGATCTGGTCCCAGATCACCTAGAATCACCTAGATCACCTGGAAAGGCCAAGCTTTCTTGGCCGAGATTTACTTACTTAGGCGCTACTTAGGAATTGCTCAGGTACTACTCCGAACACCTCAGGGAGGTGATCAAAATTAGTTTAGATAACAAAGCAGTGCTATGCAGGCCAGTAGAGTTCCGAAAATGCAAGGTGCCAACTTTTCGCGAAGGCTGTGACAGGGAGCCATTTCCGGCCACCTGCGGTACAGAAAAGGGGGCCTTGACAACCCAGAAATATTATAAAATCCAGTTTCGGGCCTCTTCCGATCTGCATCGTCGTCGACTCTTCAGTATGCCTGTTGGCTACGTCCTGATTATGAGTCTTCCCCCTTCCCCAGCAATTGTCCCCGTCTGAACCAGTTGGATCGCGTGTCGTCCTTCCTGTCATCACTTTCGCCGATTGACGCATATATATTCATCCTCTAAATTTATACCTATTATCCAATTTGATTTGTTTAAGTGGGTAATCGCGCCGGGGATGGGTAGGAAAAGGACAGCAGAAGATAGGGGGAGATATGCCGAGGAGAATGGCTCTAATGATGACGACACTCTTGGATTATGGCAAAAGATCGGGCGCTCGAACTGCGTTAGTAGTTCAAGCGTAATATAGTTATATATTCCTACAGACACAGATGTCGACGACAACCCCGTTCCACTGGACGTTTTGGATTGCACCCAAGGGAGATACGACGCCCAGATGGAAATGTGGTTCAAGTAAGTCGTCTTCTACAAACTCCCCTTTACTTCCGAATTGGACCAACATGCTTTTAAGGTACCAAAAAAATACCGCGGAGCTACTCCATACACATTAAAAACATTGAAGCATTTCGCCGAGTTTATTGGTACATTTCGCAAGCGGAACAGCCCGGTGCGAATGGCTCTCCTAGTCGTCTTAGCGCTAGTCTCAAGGGCGCACCGGATGGAGCGTCTTCCTCTGCATCGAGCGACGATTATTCGCACGACGAAGGCGGTAGTAACCCGGACTATGAACCACCAGCAGTGAGACGCTTCATGCAGGTGGCTGCAGCTGCAGCTCTACGAGCAGAGGACGCTTAGGTACTGTCGACCTGCCGTAATGTATGACTACTCCGACAGGCAACACGCGAAAGAGTTGAGCGACGGGAAGCGAATATCGTGCAAACGTCCCAAGTGTAGGGGGAGGCGCTGGAGTATGAGCAGTTGAGTTATTTCACCTTGGATGTTTATAAAGGTCAACTATCTAGGACTCGCGAACCATCTGGCCGTCTCATCATGTGTTAAATTCATCCGAGTCTATTCTCTCCCGGCCGTTCGAGCATCTCAGCGATTCTCTCATGTCCATTCTTTCTTGCCACAGTGATTGCTGTGTCCCCATTCTCGTCCTTAAGGTTCGGATCAGCACCAGCCCCCATCAGAAAAGCTACAACACGCTCGTAACCCCTACTAGACGGCCAGAAAAGAGACGATCTGCCGGTAATTGACGTTGAGTTGATGTTTACGTCTGTCCTTTGCGCCAGAACCTTGACGACTGCGTCGTGTCCATGCGCTGCTGCAATCCATAAAGGCGTTTTCCCCTTGATATTCTTCGTATCGGGCTTCGTGCCTTCATGTGTGAGCTGTTTAATGCAGCGAACATCTCCGGCTTTTGCTGCGTTGTAGAGTTTTGCGATACGATGCCATTCGTCCTGAACGGGGATGAGACCATTCTGCCGAGATAAAAGGTTCAGAACCCGGTCCTGGCCACATGCTGCAGCAGCGATCAGTATCTCCTCCGTAATCAACGCTGTAGTCGCTTCTCGGCGCCGGTCGAGAAGCAATGCCATCACTCCCTTGCCACTATATTCATTTCCCGCCGCAGCCTTCACCACCTCCTCAGTGATAGTGATCTGGTCCCCCCACCGTTCGAAAAGCAACCCCATCACTTCCTTCCCATTCTCCCAATTTCCCGCCGCAGCCTTTACCACCTCCTCAGTGATATTGATCTGGTTCCTTCGCCGTTCGAGAAGCAATGCCATCACTTCCTTCCCATTCCCCTTATTTCCCGCCGCAGCCTTTACCACATCCTCAGTAATAATAATCTGGTCCCCCCGTTGTTCGAAAAGCAATGCCATCACTTCCTTCCCATTCCCATAATTTCCCGCCGCAGCCTTTATCACTTCCTCAGTAATAATGATCTGGTTCCCCCGCTGTTCGAAAAGCAATGCCATCACTTCCTTCCCATTCTCCCTATTTCCCGCCGCAGCCTTTACCACCTCTTCAGTAATAATAATTTGGTCTTCCCGTCGTTCGAGGAGCAGTGCCATTACTTCCTTCCCATTTCCATCATTTCCCGCCGCAGCCTTTAACACTTCCTCAGTAATAATGATCTGGTCACCCCGCCGTTCGAGAAGCAATGCCATTACTTCCTTCCCATTCCCCTTATTTCCCGCCGCAGCCTTTACTACTTCCTCAGTAATAATGATCTTGTCCTCCCGCCGTTCGAGAAGCAATGCCATTACTTCCTGGCCATTCCTCCAATTTCCCGCTGCAGCCTTTACCACTTGCTCAGTAATAGTGATCTCGTCCTTCCGCCGTTCGAAAAGCAATGCCATTACTTCCTTTCCATTCCCCGCCGCAGCCTTTACCACCTCCTCAGTGATAGTGATCTGGTCACCTCGCCGTTCGAGAAGTAATGTCATCACTTCCTTCCCATTCCCCCAATTTCCCACTGCAGCCTTTACCACCTCCTCAGTAATATTGATCTGGTTCCCTCGCCGTTCGAGAAGCAATGCCATTATTTCCTTGCCATTCCTCCAATTTCCCGCCGCAGCCTTTACCACTTTCTCAGTAATATTGATCTGGTCACCCCGCCGTTCGAGAAGCAATGCCATCACTTCCTTCCCATTCCCCCTATTTCCCGCCGCGACCTTTGCCACCTCCTTAGTGATAGTGATC